>AVPN01000025.1:120297-136942 GCA_000695325.1 Pleurobrachia bachei | reverse complement strand
GGGGGGTAATTAACATGTGTTACAAGAGATATAGCTGTGTGTTACTATATGTGTTACAACTAAGAGATAGTTCATACCTTCCCTACCACGATCATACCCGATGCCATTAACAATTGTCTCGTTGCTGTGTAGTTTCGGGTTGTTAGGGGGACAACACCCTCACACACAGGGTAACTTCCTATATTGTAAGGTGGGATCAACACAAGAATTGTCTCGATACTGACTCGCATTCTACTGACAAGCAAAATATTCAAGACGAGAGAATGGTAATATAACGAATTATGTAAAGAAGGAACAGTGATAGTTTATATTTTAGAGGCTTAGAATCTGATACAAAAGAAGCCCTCACTGAGAGAGTCATGTCATGCAGTGATAATCGATTTGAATAAGGATGATTCGTTTTTTGTCTATGGACAAGCATTTTAAATCACGCTGATCATCACAGGAGAGAGAGGGAGAGAGTTGGACGTGCATACATAATACAGAGAAGCACGAAATGGACAGATATAGATATCATAGGTAGAATTATATCTTCACGCTTCTATCCCAACTTTAGAGTCGGCACATATCACGGTATAAAGAGATGAAAAAACTGCTACAAGTTCATGCGAAATGCTGGTCAATGATAGAGATAATGAGAGAGGGAGGGATAGTCGAGATAATGGGATAGAGAGAGAGAGAGAGAGAGAGAGAGAGAGAGAGAGAGAGAATAAAACGAGCTATCACATTGCAATATAATCGCACCTGGGCCGATCTTGCATGAGAAACTGTAATAGCTCAGATTCACACAGCCATTCGTCAAAACATTCCCCACCCTCTTTCTAGCTACCAGTATTCTCCCCACCCTCTGGCCTCTTTCTATCTCCCCACCATCTTTCTATCTCCCCACCCTTTTTCTATCTCCCCACCCCCTTTCTATCTCCCCGTTTACTCCCCACCCTCTTTCTATCTCCCCGTTTTCCCCAAACTTCAATTCTCTCTGATTTTCCCGATTAGGAAAATTTGATATGGATTAGCCCTAATCCATACCCGTCTTTTTATACCGACTACCTTACTCTCGTTTTTTAAGAAACGCTTTAGGAAGAAACTTTTTTATAGAAACTTTTAAAATGTAAATCACACAATTCAGGGACACCACAGCAAAATGAAACACCCCTAACTTGTTTAGTTTTTTGATAAAGAAGAAGTTAGTTTTGTTTTTGGATTGCCTACACCTGTAGTTTCCTAGAAAAAAGTTCCTTATTTAAAAGTTTCTTGAAATATACAAGCTTAATTAACGAGAGTAAGGTAATTACTAATTAATTACTAACAACCGTCTAATTACCGTCTAATTGCAGGGCTACGACACAGTTTCACATGATCCGGAAAGTTACGAAGGAAAGAAAGTTCTCATTTTAGGAAAAGGTAATCCACCTCACAAACTATTTTAACATTTTTATCAATATTTTGACATGTTTCCGTTGGGTATGGGCGGTATATAAGCGCGGAATATTATTATTGTTATTATTCTATTTTTACTCTGCGGGATGATTGTTTCATTTCTGGGGGTTTTCCTCTCATGCCACCATTTAGCCATGGGACACTTGCTAGTGCTGCATTGATTTAAATTGTATGGTCAACTTCAAAATTTTCTACCTTATAGTACACACATACAACTGTTGTACTTTTGGCCCACTCGTACTATTTTAAGTGACCGGATGTGTTTCTAATTGGGTTCAGGGTATAACACCCAAAAGACGTGTAACAATTTAATGGGTATTTCCACACTCAAACCAACTGGGCCGTGAGAATGGTGCACAATTGGGTGTGAGATAATTGTACTGTGTGAATCGTGTTCCATACCCCAATTGGGGAATGGGGAATTGTCGGATTCAAAAAGTACAACTTATATTGATGTCGAACACTAGGCAGTTGTACTAGACCAGGGCCAGGGCAAACTATAGACACGAAGTATAAAATGCTTAAATACAACTTCTCTTTCCACAGGTAACTCGGCCTTTGAGACAGCAGATCTTATCTACGGGAGGACAGATTACGTTCATCTCCTCTCCAGGTATAATAGACCTCAGATTGGAATCAGATCAATAAATATTTCCCTTCTTTAGGTCTCATTTAAAATGCAGTACATGGGTCCATTTTCGTCCCTCCAGCTGACAGCTGCTAGGCTTTTTTCCATATATGTCTTCACAATATTTTCACTCCCATTTCCAGAGATCGGGTCAAGTTATCTTGGAACACTCATTACGTCGGGGATGTGAGGGGAGTAAACAATAATCTACTGGATACCTATCAGCTAAAGTCGCTTGATGCACTCATGGGTATGGTTTAGTGTTAATTAATTAATTAGTTAATCAATTATTTAGTTAGGTAATTGATATTATGTATCAGATAGTAGTATAGAGTATTAATAATGCTATGTGTATGTTTATTGTTTGTGGACAAATATTATGCTTAGGTATTATATTGGATGATCGCTCACTTTCTAAGATATTTTAAGTATGATCTAAAAGTACCAATTTAATCGATTAAAGAGCCTATACAGTCGGAGCCCGATTTACTGGGCCCCGATTTACCGGAACCCCGATTTACCGGGAGGATAAACTTTCCCCGATATAGGAAAATATCAGTATTTCACCCCGAAATACCGGGCACCCCTGGGCAAAACCCCTTCCCCCGAGCATCCCGGTAAATCGGGGTCCGACTGTACTAGCCAATAATCATTATTCATTTATCCATTGAAATATTATAAAATACACTACTTATTATAATGTGTACTTTACTAGCCTACTAGACTGGAATCTTCGATTTACAGACATTGAATTAACTCGACCATCGACAGATTATTGATTGTCCAATATTCAAAGCGTATAAAAGATATCTCAATTTGTAAATATTAACTATATTTCTCCACCCCCTCTCAACAGTAACCCCTATCGTTTATTTCAGAGGCAGACCTGAATGACGAAAGTACAGAGTTTGAAGACAGGAATGGGCAGATATTCATCTCCCAAGTGGACCATGATGGAAGATTTGAACGGGGCCCTTACGATGTCGTTATCAACTGCCTCGGGTTCAAGGTTCATAATTGTGTGTCTCTTTGTTGGTATGACGGTTTGTCTGATTTGTTGTTTTTCTGGCTTGTATATTTTTTTGGTTTGTTTGTTCAGTTGTCGTTTGTCTATTCTGGTATTCATGACAGCCATTAGTCATGATACGGTTCCCCCACATTCCCCAGACGTAATTTCGAGGTTTGAAGGGTTGTCTGTCCGAAAATATTCACTAGTTCCACCTACTAAAAACGTCAGATAATTGTTAAACAGCTGTTAAACAGTCTACAAATTTATTGCCCTGATACGGACCATAAATATAAAGACATAAAGTTACGGAATATCCATGCATGTTCCCCCTCTGCACGCGGTATATGATGGAAAATTTCCACTGACGTAACCTTCACAACATGTCTCTCCTGTCTGATTCCTATAATACCCTACTCCTCTTGGTCACTCGTCTAAAACAACCTCCTGAATCAGGAGTCCTGACCCTTATAAATACCCTTTTCCCCGCCCCTAACATGAAACACCCCTCTCCTGATCCCAATAACTAATCCCCGTGCAGTATGACGCTGCCCCGCTGGCTAACTTGACGGGTATAACGGAAACAGAGAAATACCCAGACATGGGATGGGACTTCCAGTCTACCACCATTCGAAATCTTTACTTTGGTAAGTTTGGTGTTTTTTTGTAGCTACATCTTGGTTCTTACTCGTCCTCTATAGGCCATCTTATAATAGCAATCCATTAACTGATATAGAGAACACGCACAACCTGGCAACAGGCTGCAGATCATTTTCTGCTTTAATAAATAGGTTTAACTTGTAGGGGTTAAACGGAGGGCGTGTCTGTTTACTGTATAGTTTTAGTTACGATAATTATTTACCACCATGGCCCTCTATCACTTTTGAGAAGGGCTAGAACACATATAATAAGAGAGCTGTCGGGGAAACTTATCCCACTAGTTATTAGGAAAGCTGAGTGCTTAGTCTAGGGTTGCACAATCCTCCATGACTCTGGAATGTTTCAACTATTATTGGAGCAAATTCATTGCTCTTTAGGCGATTAATTCTCTTCCCAAAGAAGTTCTATCTTACTGAATACTGAAAACTCCCCTCCACTCCCTCTCACTGAAACTCCCCTCCCAACTCCCACTAAAACTCCAATTCCCCTACTACAGCGGGTACGATAACACACGGTCTAGATCGGAGAATATCCTCTGGAGGGTTTATCCACGGATTCCGGTACACAGCCCGCTCTCTAGGACACATTCTAGCAGCAAGGAACCATGGTATCCGGTGGCCAACTGTCTCTGTCCCCCTTAGTGGGGTTGTTACAGCCATGATCAAACGGTTAAACGAGATGAGCGGACCTTATCAGGTTGGTATAATGTTTGTGATTTGTAGACCTGGAAACCTGGATTCATGTGGTGAATCACCTACATGTACATTCGTGCAGCGAGTCTCACGGTGAATGAATTCCTGATGGGGGTGGGGGATACTGTGTTTGCAGTTTATAGTCATTACTCATGCAAATACGAAACTTCATGTCCCCTTAAATTTATGTATAAAACCGTGTCTTACAAAACCTCCCTCCCAACCACACCTATCCTCTCTCCCAGATGTTCTATGTGTTGGTGGATGTGTATGTGAGGTATGGGGACCGAGTGGATATCCTATATGATGTTCCCCATGGCATGCTTCACAAGATACACGGTATGTGGGTGGTTGCCATGGTTACCAAGGGTTACCATAGTTACCAAGAGTTGCCATGGTTACCAAGAGTTGTCATAGTTACCGAGAGTTGTCATGGTTACCAAGAGTTAGCATGGTTACCAAGAGTTGTCATGGCTACCAAAAGTTGCCATGGTTACCAAGCGCTGCTATGGTTATCAAGAGTTTCCGTGGTTACTAAGAGTTGCCATGGTTACCAAGAGTTGCCATGGGTTACCATATATTTGTCTGTAATCTAAGCTGATTGATCAGAAACCAACCTCTGATATTCCATAAAACAACTAATTTAATTATATATTAGTAATATTTCCTGCAGAGTTGCTAGCCGAAAAGAGGAGCAGTAAGTTGGATATGATTGTTACTCGCCTGGTTTATGGAGCAGAGTACTCTAAAGTGGGAGGGGATCCCTTCAGATTAGATCGAGTAGAGGTAGGTTGAAGTTGTGACAGGTTATTAGATCGACATCATCAGATTGGGAGAGATCTGGGGACTGGGGTACGGAATATATAAATTTGAGTAAAACTGCTGGTATAGCCTAGGTGCAAATCTTATTATTATATGTAGTAGGACTTATTGGGTAGAAATATTGACAGATATGATAGGGGTTATTGCGGTATAGTATTGCAATTTGATGCGGTCAAGAAGAGGAGGAGTGTCCATTTCTCTGCAGAATGATTATTAGCTTGAATCATATTAGATCCAGGCCTAGGATGAGTCATGGTTGCATAGTAATACTTCGTCAAATAGGAGACATGGACCTATGATCAAATGAGCCTATGAAATGAGTTCTCCAGTTCACTGATTATATTATGGCTGGTGTTATTATTACCTGTCACCTGCACACATGGGTGAGGTAGTTTAGTTGCTCTACAAGCACTGCTCCTTCATAAAACTAACCATCCCTTCATTCCCCCAGGCTGATCCCTTCCTTGCACACACATGTAACTTCATCCATCCGGTCGTCTACCACTTCACCTCCCTGCCCCATGTTGTGCCCGTAAAGTCGAAGGAGCTGAGGGGTGCCCGGAGTAAGATACATCTTGTGGAGGATTTGTATACCGATTTTGGAACACTAAACCGGCACGTGGAGCCGCTCAGCAACTTCATAGGTGTGTTATGATAAAATGGAGTTATATTGATATCATTCTTACTTCTTAGATACTCTAAATTGTTCCTGATCTCTCTTTCTCTCACTAGTCACTTGTAAGACATCATGAAGCTCAATAAGCACTTATATTACTTGTAGTATAGTGGTAATTATGATTTATCTGCAACAACAAACGCGATATGATATCATATAATAGTGGTACGATATTATCACTATCTTGTTTTAATTTCCAATACCCATAAGACCTCTCTCTCTCTCTCGTCTTTAGTCAGTCTCTCTCTCCTTCTAGGAACGGTCTGGAATACTGATCTCCAATTCCGGGATCCTATCAACTGTCTGACGACCACTCTGACTCACTCTGGTATTTCTGGGACTTGCCTCAAAAGAACGCCTATTGTTACTCAAGGTAAAGTTATCCAAAGTATTGAAAATATTGAACATATTTCCCCCATAGAAAATTCGCGCGGAGAAACCTGCTTTCTCCAGACTTTGTAGAGAGAGAGAGAGAGAGAGAGAGAGAGAGAGAGAAATCTGCTAATAGTAATAAGACTCATGACAGTGCAGTAGTGAACCGACATATCATAAAACGTTTGCTCCGAGTCTGACTCTGCCGCCTAAGTTTCGTGTGATCGACCCCCAATAGTAGTAACGCGCGGAGCTTTGGTTGCATAGTGTCAGCACTTTGTAGAGAAGCGCGCCGCGCCGCGCAGCTCACTCTAGGAAAAAACTAAAAAACCCGGTTCTTTTTTCAGGTTCAAAGATGAAACCGGTTCGGATTTCCGCTACGCTGACCCCTCCGTTGAATTTGGCTTCGTTCCTGTGATCGAACGATAAACCTTCTTCTTTTATCTTCTTTTATTTCATCTGATCTGCGGGACACTGCGAATTTATTTTCCATGCTGGCATGAGCTAATTTGTTGAACAATTTTACTTTTTTTTCCAGTGACCTTCGATTCATTTCTTCGAAATCTTTCAGCTTTCTTGCAATTTTACAAACCAATGATTATAATTTCGTATAATTTAAACACTATACACAATAAACACAGACATACACTTTGATTTTATGTCTTTCACCATATATCTAAAAACCTAAAAATCACCCAATTTTCCCTCACGGTCGTCCCTAAATGCAATCTTAAAACTGTAGGAACATCATTGTGAGAACTGTCACAACTACCACAAGACTAGATTGGATATTCTGTGCTGCGGATTTTCCAGGATCAATTATCATTCCTTCCGTCGGGGCTGAAACGAAGATTTTGTTAGCAGTAGCACGTGAGGTCTGCAGCGTTCTCCGTAACTAGTAGTCCCTCGACACCACCTACCAACTGTGCCGTTGCCATGCTACGCAATCTGTCCATTCGGCCCTTAAGGGTTTACGCCTTGGCGTCGGCCTGGTGTGAAAGCCGACAAACTGGGAACATGTCAACTTTACAGGTAGGGGTGTCATTGACTGGGTAGTGTCCAGTCAGAGCCACCCTTACTACGTACCCATTGTTGCTGATGTGGAGTAGTACTGATCGTATGAGGAACACGACAAATCCCGGGTATCACAAAACAGATCCGAGGGAGCGACCTCAGGATTACACTTTTGCTCCTCCAGAGTGAATTGCGGGGTTGGCTGGGTGTAGGTGGCGATCTCTTTCCCATTCCAACACTCCGTGTCTACCTCTGTAAAAAAGGGTAAATGATCAACGAAATCATATGAAAGTCGGCTCAATAACGTACTATCTTTTATGCACAGACTTTTCAGCAGCATGGAAATGACTGCTCACTGAGCAGTGCTCAGTAGTTTTCTTATCTTGACTAAAATGGGTTATAAATTGTCTATGATGTCTTACCGTATTGTACGTCGCTGATGGTGGAGCTTTCAGAGCAAATGGAATCGGGTACCTTTGTCAATCGATCCTTCATCCCAGGCGAGAAGAGCCCCTTCGTGATTGCTTCTATTTCCAGAGATTTCTGCAGAACAAAAAAGGCAATCATACCAGATAATATATGAGTTAGTTATTGCTACAAATATATATATGTATTTGATAGAGTTTCTTTGTGAAGGTCTTCTTTACAGTTTGTTGTGGACCTTTAGCTCAATGATTGCAATTTAAATTGCGAGAAGGAATTCTTCGAAGTCTTATTATTAAAATAGCAGTGGTATAGTGTATTTACCAATCAGTACCAGCCGCTCTCACCAACCAACCAACCAACCAGTGTCATTACCGATGAAAGGATTCCCATTAAAAGATTCTACAAAGGATAGCGATCGATCTCTTTCACAATAACATCACGAAGCTCTTTTACTGGCCCGTTAGATTGCACAAAAGCAGACCCACTTCTCAGTAGTTGCTGCAGCTGCTTGAACGATATCTCTCTCTACATGGATGATCACACTGACAACTCTATCGATCTCATCTCTCTGGGTGGTGTCTCCCTGGTTTGTCTCCTAGGATCCCTAACCGGAAACTCTATTCTCGCTGTCTCGCTCCGGAGAAAGACCCTGCCTGCCTTCTTCCTGCCCCAGACAAGCTCCCTCCTCTTCCATCTCTCCGTCACGGACCTACTGTGGAGCATCGTTTGGAGTGGCCCATTTGTGGTCAGCGCCTTGTCTGGTAACTGCATAAAACATGAGTGGGTAATCCTGTTCCTGACGACAGCTGAGATGATCATCTTATTCCAGCAGGTCACCCTCTTGGCCTTACTAAACACCTTACTGTACCTGCGAGCTGTGCTACGATCCGACTTTGTCCTCTGTTCCAAGTTAGTGTGGGCTGTGAGAATTGTGGCAGTTGGAAGTGCAGTTGGAACGGTCCTATCAGGTGGTTCTGTCGATAACTGCTCCCTCGCACGTCCCTTCATCTACCTAACAGACCCCCTCACCGCTGTACTCTTCTTCCTTGGATTCTCAATCCCCCTTTGTATGGCTGTAGCAGGATCTGGATCCTTGTGGATCCGCAAACTTCACAAATTCGCTGATAGGAGAGATCGAATGATGGCACTTTACCTCACCAACCTTACACTCCTCTGCCTCCTACCCCTTACAATCTACATGGTCTTCGTACCGCTAGAGTCCCTACCCCAGTCTCTACTCAGGGTGTCTCTCTTGGTGGTTACTGATGTGCCGATTGCAGGGAGAATTATGGTGTATTTCTTGGTAGTGGGACGCTGGTGGACTGGGCAGCGTGTGCAGGGGGAGAACGGCCGCCCAAACGGGATCGAAATGGAGGACTTCCAACAATGAACACGAATAATGAATATATGAACGACTTTGCATGGAAACGAGTAAAGAATATTAGCCTTTTTTGTTGAAAAACTGTGCTATGCTGATTATGTTTAAGTTTTGATGTAAAAGTGATAGAATTACCTTTCCACATTCCTTCATTTTATCCTCATCTCGTGTTCCAACATAACAATCACTGCTCCACTTTCCCGCCTCATTCAGTGCCCCCAACTCCTCACCCAAAACATCACCTAGGTCCTCGTAGAATGACTCCCGGGCCTCGGCCACCCTCCCCAGCTTGGCATGGAAGGTCTCCATCTCCCCTGTCCAGGACTCCCATTGGGCGGTGTAGCAAAGGAGCCCTCGGAGACAGCCCCGGACCACGTTTATACACGTGTGGAAACAGGTAGGAACCTGGGCTGTGGTGTCAAGGCATTGTTTGCAACCAAGTCCTGAGGGAATATGGGATGCAATTAGAGTTGGGAGTACATTGCCGTTATTATTCGTTAGGAAAGGGGAGCATAAAAAGGGGGAATGGTTTTGAAAAAGGGATTAAGTTTTATCAGCTCGGTTCTCAGTCTAAAATTGACAACAACTACACTGTTGATGACTTTAGTATCGGTTCAGTTTCCTGGGTAATACACAAACCTATTATTTGTGTCTACTGCAACTGTTATAATAGACCCAGTCTTGTGTTTACGTAGGAACAAAATGTAACTGGTAACACTGAGTATGACAGTAAACAGAGTATACACATTATCCAAACAAAATAACGTAACTATATTGGAAACATATAGTATGCGAGTCGAGAAACATTATTACCCTTAGATTATCATATCAGCCGTTGACTAACAGGTAAGTGTAGTAGAAGCCGGGTAACCCTATTAAATTGATTTTAAGATACGATTTAGTATAAAAACCTTGTTTTTCCAACCCGGCCTAGTTAGACAGGTTCAAGTGGTATAAAAACCAATGTGTGTTACCTGCGAAAAGTGATGATCTCAGAACAGCCTCATCACACCGAGCGGATCGCCCCATTTTTTCCATATCCGTCTTGATAGCAGTCACTATCTTCTCTCCCCGTCTCAGACTCCCCAACACATCCCTATACGTGTACACCACCTCTTCCACTCTCTCCAGCACCGCTTTCTGGGTCCGCTCCAGACCGCTGAGGCACTTGTCAGCGTTGGCACCATAGTCTGCACCGTAGACAACGGAGAAGAAGTGGGATAGTTTAGCGGTTGTGATCTCGTCCAGGTTGTCTAGTTCATTGTCGAGGTAGGTGAGTATTAGACCGGCTGTTTTGGAGCCATCTGCCTCCTTTATCACACTTTCTATTTGCCCTGAAATTATATGTAGCTTTAAAACGGTTATAAATGAAACCAAAGCGTGCCTCTTCCCGGCCCTATAGTTCTTAGTAGGTTAGTTCATCAAACTACGTTATGGCCTGATTTTTAGACAAACTTTACTTATGGCACTAAAGATACACGTGTCCCCTACCCTCCGCGGCATTACACCTTCTGCTTCGCAGCATTAATGTATTACTTACTTCTCACATCGTGCCTGATCTGTTTCACCTCGTCCTCAATGGTTTGAAGAGCGATGGTAACCGCATAGATGCTAAATACCTCCCCACTCGCCTCCTTGAGAAGCTGGGGAATTGAAAGGTGGGGATTTTATTGGGTTTATGATGTAGCAAGGTGGAAAAGGGAGAAGGTGGCCAGAAAAGAGGCACAGCTCTAGACTCTAGAGTTAATGAGAGCTAGTGCTAGTCAAATATCTCCCTCTTCAATCTATAAAATTATATGCTATCATATATACATGATATTATATCATTTCTTTTACTGACTCCGAACAAGAAAACATACGCTATCTTTTATAAATAGAGTATGACAAATGTTGGGATATCGGTATTGCATAATAAATCTATCTTTAGCTGGTTCTTCTCCGATGTTCAAGGATCACTCACCGTTTCAGAACTGTTGGTGCAACATGAATCGGACGTTTCACAAGTTACCAGTCCTTCCGCCACTCCACTCTCGGCTGGATGTCTGGAGGTTGCTTCATTGGTCAAATTCGATGAGTACATCTGAGGGTGGAAATGGGGTGGAACAATGCCGCTTGTAGTGCAGTGGAGAATCTCTACTGGAGATACCGTGTTTGAAAAACGGAACACAAACGTGCTGTTTGTGTAACGTGCAGAACTAACTAAGTTCACTAGTCAGTACAATCTAGGGCTTTGATTGGTCAAGCTTGCACGTCTTTTTACGGTATTTCATAGCGACAGATTTCTCAGATTTACAGATTACCTGGTCAAGTGTAACGATGTAATCCCCGAGTTTGGAGCACGAATCTCCAGTTACCATGGTAACCATGGTAACCACGGTTAATAACAAAACTCCTCTAACTGCCATACTACTAACAAACACACACTATTATCACGACTTCACAAGTCTTAATAGCAATACTTTCAACGCAAACGAGGCTGGAAATGCGTTGATTGTTATGCTACAGGCCTATCACACACATCAACTAGCAATTGGTATGATGGTCACACATGGTGAGTGGGTGTATGTGTTGACTCAAAATAAAACACAAACATCCAAACACTCTCTTTAAGTTGCACAAAAGTGTTATGTTTATTATCTGTGACATTAAGGGGGGTTAGGCGTGGAAAAGGTTGTTATGTTATTGTTCAAACCTTATTTTTGCGGGGCGCGCAAGCTGTAGTCAGAACCTGGCAAGGAAAAGGCCGTACGGCGAAAAATTTTTCTTTAGAAGGTGGCACCTTCAAACTTGAATGCAATTCCTGTTGACAGACAGGGACACAGCCAGAGCATATCAGTGAAGTATAAATTGTTTATGTATACAACATACTGATGCAATGATTTCATATGTTACCATATATGTCATTAGATCACTTCTCACAACTTTGTTGTCATGGACACCCGGAAATCCTGAGAAACCCAGTTTGACTAGAAAGTATTGGGGCTCACTGCTTTCTATCTGGACACAGCGGTGAAACTTGGTGATGATATCCCCTATTATGTTATAATAGCTTCGCGAGCTTCGTTGCCGCGCTGCGCGCGGCCCTAGTGGAGGGGTGACAGCGTCACCAACGGTGAAACTGTTAGGTACTAGACAGGAACCGACCGACACAAGTAAACAACCAATCAGAACTCGCTATTTAGGTCACATGACTGGTTATCTGCCAATCAGGGACCAGTATTTCCCGATTCGGTCGGTTCCTGGTACTAGTGGTACTACCAAAGCTGAAAGCAGTTTCGCCGCTATACCAATATGGTAGCATTTTATTTATTTATGTTTTCTATCAAAACTGTGGCCCTTTGATCTGTGTGGTCAGGGCATCATGGCCGTGTTACAAAGAATTGGGACTGATACTGTATTCTCGCTAAAGAATGAATTATTCAACCCAAGAAAACTATTTTTCAACACAAAAGGAATAGATATTGACGTGATACAGTTACTGTTCCAGATATAGGAAGAATTCTATGGTTGTGTGTCGCAGATCTGCAATTATTGGAGATCATGTCAATTAATGGCAGACAATGCAGTATCTAGATCATGATAGTAAATTACCTGCTGCAGCAGCATTTTGATCTCGAACACTACTTAACATACAATCAGATCCAAAATCCAAATTGACCAGGATACTCAGGGGAAGGATTTGACCGGTAGGTTTCCCTTGGGTACGATGTCCCTCAAATTTTTGAGAAGGGGCTAAACGTAGCATGTGCAATGAGAGAGAGGACAACGCAGCTGAGGGAGAGAAATAAGGGGATATATTATCAAACCCAAGGGCTCAGAGGAAATTTATTATTCTGGTAAGTGGGTAATCGGGGTTTCAATAAATCGGTTATTGGTAAATCGGTCTTCCTGATAAATTATGTACAATCTTACTTTACATCCACACCTTGCTTACCTGTTCCGTTTCTTTCCCCATATTGGTTTTCTGGGTCGTCTCTCTCTTGCTCTTGGTCATACTCTCGCAATGCAACATCTTTCTAAGGATGGGGGCGAGAAAGGGTAAGAGAGGGTTTAATTCGTTGACATGTTCCTTGTCTGTCAGTTCTCAAACCGGACCACACAACTGCGTATCATGACAAGCAATTCGTTGAGTACGGTATAACAGCTGTTGCAGTCATGCAGTCATGAAAAGGTTTGTTGAGTACTACTCAACAAGAAAATATTGTTTCTTATGTTATACACATTGGAAGCGCTTCGTGTGTGTTTATTCACTGTCAGGCCAATGCTCTATAAACCACAGTTCTCGCGAGCTCCGCCAACGCTCTGACAGTTTATTCATATTTCCATCGCTCCAAAGAAATGGAATTGATACATAACTTTCCTTAGTTCTTCATTTACTCGAAAGTAGTAGGACCACCACTGAAAGCTTTTAGCAAGGAACTGCTCACCTCAAATAACTTACCGTTCGGTGATGAGATAGAGAGCTGGTAAATGTGTAATATTCACAGCAGTCCTCTATATCTTACTATCGGTTCCCTGGATGTTATATTCACTATCATAATAGTCCCATCCCTCCCAACCAGTCATTGTATCAACACGCATCATGCATTAGTTTGTTATTTTAGCTAAATCAACATTGGTCGACCCTCATCGTTCGTCACAAAACTGCTTTTCCTTTTACGTCACGAGAGTTTAGATAACATGGCTTGGTTCATATAAAGCGTTTGATGTGGCTCCGCGACCTGTGCATGTTGTTGTTGAAACGTGACGTTTATTATATGCGTGATTTGTCGACCGTCGAAGCAGTTTCGTAAACTCTGATCTCATTGAGTAAAGAGTAGAGACGTGACATATTGCATGATTTGATTTAACCGTCATTGTCGACCGTCGAAGCAGTTTCGTAAACCATGATCTGTATATCACATTGTGTGTCGTTTATTACATGTATGTAATTTGATTTAACCGTCATTGTCGACCGTCGAAGCAGTTTCGTAAACTGATCTCTATCTCATTGTGTAGAGATCCGTGTTGTTTATTACATATGATTTGATTTTAATGTCATGGTCGACACATGAAGGTTTGGTAAACTGATTTATATCTCATTATTGTGCCAGTGTGTCAGCCTAGCATGTGCTTGTGTGATATGATATGGGTAATTAGCTAGACCAGATCTACCCGGACATGATCGAACACTTGTTATTTTATGTAGATATATTATACGGTATACCAGGGTATTCCTCCAGCCCCATAATTTTTATCTACCACCCTGACCCCTGTGGGGACGGGGTAATCCCGGCCCCTGTCCACAGAATCCTCTGAAACTTTCTGGAGATATATTTACTTTGAAGGTTGAACCTACCTGAATGGAAGAAAAATGATTCACGGTTTGCGTTAAATTTCATAATGCTTTATTGAGCCTATAAAAATTAATTGGAAAGGAGTTTCAAATAATTTAAGCATGCTCTGTATAATAATGCCCAGACGACTCAAAGTACCATTTATAATATCTAAATAGCCTCAGCAAATATTGTCCATTTGCAGTCTTTTCTCATTCGAACCTACTCTATAATACCTCTCTTTTCCTCGCTCTCTAGCTCCCTTTTTAGTTGGATCTTTCTCTTTCATCATCTCTTTTACCTCTTATTTCTAAATATATTAATGTGAACTGACACCACTTTGAATTGCGTCATGATTGCTAAAATCCATTAACTCTCCACATTTTAATATAATTGATGCTATAACACCTTTCAAGATTGTTTTTCGCTACCTTGTATTATTATATTGTAGCTAAAGCTGCCTCCTATTGCTTGTGTGTTAAGTGTTGCTCGTGACACACAACACACATTGAATAACTCTCCCTCTCCTCGCAGCTCACTGGGTAGTATGAAAGTGTTTTGTTCAAGGAGTATCGACCGTCGACAAAGGCAATGTCTTCATGGCACCGAGCCATCTAATGACGTTTTAGTTTTTAAATTATTCCAATTTATTAGTTCTTATAATGAATACTAGTAATTTATTCGATTTCCACCGAAAATATGTTTAAAACTAAAAGCTTTACTGCTCAGTCTAACAAGTATTTATACCTTTTGGGGAATATATTCTAGATGCTCAGGTTGTCCCCACTACTAAAGTTAATGATTCACTGTTCTCTCTCTCTCTCTCTCTCTCTCTCTCTCTCTCTCTCTCACTCTCTCTCTCTCTCTCTCAATAAATCGTCCTCTCTCTTTCTCTCTAAACCATGTCACCCTAGTTCCAGCTGTTGCCGCAAGCAATAACGCCAAAAATAGTAGTATGAATTGTGTTACCTTGATGTTTTATTTAGCATTATGTTTTATTTAGTATTGCGGTGTTACTAGCGCATCTCATATTAGCGCAAAAAAATATTTCGTTATATTTTATTCGCGAATTGGTTAGGTCAGCCCCCCTGGCCTCTCCCTTGGAGAAATATCATTCCGCCACTCCTGGCATTTAGTCTTTACGTGTTTTATTCCTTCAATGAACCTTTTTATAAAGTATAGAATTCATGCTATAAATCTGCTCAAGCTGAAAACTTTCCTTTCTTTTCTTTGTAGATTAAGATGCAGTTACCGATCTTTATAACGGTAATACTACTGGTGGGTACTTCCCACGGCAAAGTGGATTCATTCACAGAAAGCGAACTTGTCATGAATGCCAACACTACAATCGGTAAGTGGAGAGTTATCAAATCTTATAACTGGGGGATTTTTTGAAGTTGTCTGAACCCCTGGAAAACTTCAAAACATCCGACTTTACTGGATGATTTGTGCCATAGTTTTGCATTTCTCCAAAGTTAATTCCATGTTATTCCTATAGGATCGGGAATGTTCGAGATTGAAAATGGTGAAGGTGATGAGAAGAAATCCATTAAGTT
Organism: Pleurobrachia bachei; assembly: GCA_000695325.1. Classification (NCBI taxonomy): domain Eukaryota; kingdom Metazoa; phylum Ctenophora; class Tentaculata; order Cydippida; family Pleurobrachiidae; genus Pleurobrachia; species Pleurobrachia bachei. The sequence continues at coordinate 120,957 of AVPN01000025.1, read as the reverse complement.
TGGTTTCGCTTCTATCATCGAACTGGATGGAGATGGCAACAAAATCGATGCGGTAATTGTAGACTCTCTTTGAAGATTTATTATTTCATATTTATCTTTATCCTATCCTGAACATCCTATAATATACCGATAAATCGGGTTCATGCACAGATGCATTATATTTTTATTCGCCATTTAAAAAACAAAACATCCCCTCTGATCAGGAAGGACACTATTGTAACTTTGACAAGGAATCGATTGATTGTGATGCCTCCTCCCCTGAAGATGGGACAATGGATGGGCTGGACGAGGATGGTAACGCAACCTCTATTGCTTACAAGAAGTATGTGTGCATGTTACCAATTTCCATCTCAAATTATAGTTAACTAGCGCACCCATTGGGTGCGCCCTAAATAAGGGGTTTTCACAAACCACCCGGCTTCGCCGGGTAGGCCTCTTTATACCCACATTTGATGGTTGCTATGGCAACTAAATCGGTAACTGTAGTGAGTGAATTGCCTGATTGTTTTCCGAAACAATCACTAACTGTCAGCAGAGTTAAAACAGCTGCTCCCAAGAAGAGGGCCGGCTGTTTAATGTATTTCATTGCCCGCTTTTGAGTTTTCCATCATTCGGCACTCCCATAATAATGGGTGTCACAAAGACATGTGATGCAGTCTG
>AVPN01000025.1:97652-112915 GCA_000695325.1 Pleurobrachia bachei | reverse complement strand
GCAAATTGTTGCACGCTAGTGTTGCAAGCTAGGATACTCCATCACCATCACCATCACCACGCCACTCATTTGTACTTTATAATAGAGATTAGACAAGAGTTATCAATTTTGATCCACGTTAGGAACGCTTTGATGGAGCAGCTCATTATCGAAAAATGATATGACTCTGTATTATAGAAAGTGGATGTTTTAGAGAAGTCTAGAAATTGTTAACCAAGTGAAAAGACAATAAAAATACTATGCCAACTTCAGAGTAGTGGCAACTGGCAGTGATTAGTGAACATCCAGTGACTGTGGTGCTTGTAGAGGTTTTCCATTACCATTTTCCCACTATGTACAATCACAACTTCACCATCCAGATTTGTTTTACATTTTGTTTGCTTGTAGTACAAAGCTGTTTTATTCTCTCCAAAACTCATGTGTAGTTAGTATAAGTTCTACAGTTTCTATCATGAGAATACACCTACAGTTTGACAATCGAGAAGTAACTTTGATCACGAACCAATCGCTAAAATTGAAGTCGAAGAAATCGGAATCAAATGCAGTGCTTCTTATTGGTAATGAAATTACCCCTCTGCGTTAGACTAGCTCACAATATAATACCAGCGGTGACTTTGTAACCAATGCTTCTTCTGTCATTGAAATCTGGCTCGCTTCCATTATAATGAGTGGTGCACTACTTGAATAATGAATAACACTCACTAACCGGGTATTCACAATAAACAACACCAGAATCGGAGAACACACTACTACCCAAGTTGCATCAGACAATGGGATAGAAAGTGTACCAACCGAACATGGAGGAAAAAAACTCTGGCTTAACCTCAGAGAAGGGCTAAACAGAATGACCAATCCTAACCACAAAAGAAGACGTCACAATGAAGAGTGACTCTCAAGGCTCACCTGAGGCAAGCAGCTGCACGCTCAACATCGTGTCCTGGAACATCCACGGAATAAAGGACGCCAATCTTGGTCCCAAAACCAACTGTCACGAATTCCTTTCCCAACTGAGTGGCTCCCACGTTTTCCTGCTCCAAGAAACAAAAGGATCTGTTGAAGTTGACAGCTACATCTGTCACAACAAGACACGGCCAAACCCACGATCTGGAGGGCTAACCATCGGCGTCCACTCTACCATAGCAGCACACACCAAAATAATCAAGACCAACCACGAAGACCTTCTCGTACTGAGGATCTCTAGGAAAATCACTGGAACCGGGAAGGACCTCACCATCATCAATGTGTATGACTCCCCACCCGAGAGTAGCTACAAGAAGAGATGGGCAGGCACCAGCGAAGAAAAGGACACCCTCTATGACCTGAACCAACTACTTCTATCACTAAGGCAAACCGAGATCCTAATTGCCGGTGACATGAACGCCAGATTGGGCGGACTCAACACTATCCCACCGAATCAACACATCTCTGATGACATTCTCTCCAGCGGAGACCCGTCATACAGACAACTCCGCAGCAGCAAAGACACTGTCTGTAACGAAAGAGGCACCAAACTGCTGGATTGCCTCTCATCTACTGAACTTACAATCCTAAATGGATGTACCATTGGAGACCTCACAGGACAGCTCACCTGCCACACTTACAACGGAGCAAGTGTTGTTGATTATATTATTGCCTCAGATAATATCCGCTCTTCCACTCGATCTCTCAAGGTCATGCCACTCTTGCCACTATCAGATCACTGCCCAATAGAAGTTGTGCTCAACACAAGAACGATACTGGAAAGTGCAACAGCCCAAAAGAAGCTTCTAAACCTACCAGAGGCTCCTCGGCGAACCAAAGGGAAAGACACCACAACCCTACTAATCAAAGAACGGCAAGTGGAAGACTCGAAAACTATCGCTGAGCTAACCCAAACTTGCTGTAACAACCGGGATGACGTATACTCCATCAACCAGAAAATATCAGATCTGCTTACCGCCCAACTTAAAAGCACTGAAACAGCAGACACGAAGAAGAAGCACAGGAAAAGACGATACACTAAAGCAAAATGGTATGATAAGGAGTGTGATCTCCTCCGCTATGAAACCAACCGCCTCGCAAGAGTCCAGGGCAAGGGAAAAACTGTTAACCCCAGGATCAAAGACCTCTACCACCACCAGAAAAGACTATATCGTCGAACAATGAGGAACAAGAGAAGCCAGCTCAAACACGAACTGAGCAGCAGAATTCTCACATCCAAAACATTGAACTGGGACACATTCGATGAACTGAAACAACAATTCGACCAAAAAGATGAACTCAGCATCTCTCACATGACCGAGTTCCACAGCTTCTTCAATCAGCTGTACTCCAAAAATCAGAATGAGAAAACTGACACCTGGAAAGCAGATATCCAGACTAAAACCAGTCTGCAATCAGGCCTGGAAAGTGCACTCAACCAACCTATATGCACTAATGATGTCGAACGAGCCATCAAGGATCTAAAAAGGGCCAAATCACCAGGCATTGATGGGACTCTCTCTCTCTCTCTCTCTCTCTCTCTCTCTCTCTCTCTCTCTCTCTCTCTCTCTCTACTTAAACAGTTGGTGCATCTCTGTGCTAATGATCGGATCTTGTAATAGCTGCACAAGTTCAATACTAAGGATCCTATAATAGTTGTACCAGGCTTCGAAAACAACATGATGAAATCGATTTCTCCACGCCATTCGTTGGAGCTTATTTTACGTTTTACCGAACCCAAACTCAACCGATGCAAACATCATGAGACTTTTATATCGCTCTCTCTGACAGAGAGAGCGATATAAAAATCCTATAACTATAGTTATAGGATTCAAAGCACGATGTCATTCTGGTGGTTTTCTGTGGAACAGACTGCACTTATGCGGTTTAAAATATAAATATGTTTTCGAGCAAAACTCGACGATTACTGTTAGGTAGCATTTTGTAGGTTAAAACCATATTGTCTGTAGTCTGTCTTGTTGCTGAAACTGCAGATCTAGTTTTGAAATGTACTAAAAGGGGCTAGTACTACCCCTACTGCACTACCCCATCCCACGTGGAATTCAATTTTCTAGAGATGTCACATTTCCCTAATTTAGCTAGTTTGCACGTAGTTTGGTGTGGCGCCAATTCATCCGAGCTGGTAACACCATCTGTGCAGCCCCCTCTCCCCCTTTAGGTACCATCTGGTATATCATATGTCGTTTTAATCCTGAGTAGTCATAAATTTAATTCAGTATTCAGTCGGCATCTTTGTTGCCCGGTAATTGCAATGGGGCAACAATCGATTGTACGGGCCTTTTATTTTCCAATTTTGAAATCGTTTTAACCTTTATTTCTTTCAAGTCCTTATCACATATTTATGTGATCCTTACTGTAGCCATGAGACTATAATATCGTTACACTGGGCCTAGTGCCCCACTATAATTATAGTATGATTCTGACTAGCGGAGGGCGTGGTCGAATCTAGTTTATAATCGTACTGTTGACCTACATGGGCATTGGCTGATGACTATTGTATAGCTTTCTTTCTTCTAAATATCTCAGGCCTCAGCTTTAACAACTATCAAGTGTCTTGACGTCTTAAGTTTCTCAATAGACTGCCGTTAGATTCTTTTAATCGATCTAATCGAGATTGAGAGTAAAGATCAGGTGTTTCGTATTGCGAATCGTAAGAATGAGATTGGTCCACTTCTGAGAACGGTATCAGAGACCATCATGTAATAGCGTTGTAGCTTCAAGCTTGTTGAAGTAAGTCATGTATGGCTGAACTAATGTTCTTCTACTTCTGAACTAATGTTACTGTTTACTCCCCCCCCCCATGTTTACTAATCCAGTAAAACGTATTGCTGAATACTAGATGTGGAAGCTACTAGCAAAACTTGCTGAAACATAATAATGCTTGTTAGCCTAGTGGCCGTGGAGAGTTATCCCAACATATTTGTTACAGCCCCTTCTCTTATTATTCCTATAGCAAGTTATTGATTGCAACTCCCATGTGCTGTTATAAACTAGTGATCTTCATATAAGTATACATCTGTGCCCGGCCGCTGCCCGGTGTCTCATACAAGCTCATCCCCCTTTTGTTTTATACTTTTGGAGGGTACCGTCTCTAAGTTATCATGGCATGATGCAAAGAGTTTCCCACACGGAATACTTGTTTTTACGTCACATAGTATCTGAAGATAACAATGTTTTTTTTTCTGTTATGAAGAAAAGATATAATAGAATTAATAAAGATCTAGAACACAGATATGAGGAGTCTTTTGTTTCATCTTCATATTTGATTGGGCGGTGGCCAATATATCACACATCTAACACTGACAAGGTGCACAGTCTTTAGATAGAACAACTATCTATGAGACTCTGCACCTTCTATCATAGAAGGTGCAGAGTCTCAGAGCTATGGAGACAAAGGTTCCCCCCCTGCTCTGCTAGGGACAACTGCAGCAGCAGGTCCCATATCATAAGCGTCCCTTTGTGTTATCATGCTCTTGGTGTGGACTGTGGAAAATATAGAACTCTATAATACTTTGCGCTCTTGGTGTTGAAAATATAGAACTCTATGATAATACCCACGTGATGCAGCTATATTGTAGAAGGGGGCCCTGAAAATCAATATCCGACTAGCTGATTTCAAAGGATTCATGGCGGAAATAACAAGATGCGGTAATTTACCCTTTTGTGGCTTTTGGTATGTTACAAATCGATTTTCCGTCTATATCTGTTCCCCTTACACTTTGTTGAGAACAACTTACACGTCTTGTCTTTATCAAGTAATGTACCAGTATAAGTAGCCTATATAATGTTCCTCGCTCCATCCCCTCACCTCTTGTCTATCTCCGGATGACCGGATGCTCTTGTTATAACACAATCTCTCCGTTGTTGTACTAGGGGGCAGCTAAAGGTGCAAAACAACCTCATTAACCTACCATCTGCACTAATGCCCATTTAATGGTCTTGTTCGATGCTAGATAGGCAGGGGCCCACATTCCTTATTATCTCTCTTTAGTAACAGTAACAATCTTCTTTTGGCTTATCGCTCTCTTTAGTAAAATTAACGATCTCTCTTTTCGGGAGATACACGTCAAGGGAGCAGGATTTAAACGATAGGTATTATAATGAACGTTAAATTGCTGTTGAGAAATGAGTTGGGTTATCGCTTTAAAGTCTCAAGTCTTTAGATAAAGTCGAGAGAGAGAGAGAGTTATAAGACGATAGAAAGAGAGACAACTAAATAACTCAGAACTTGAAGTTGTTGTCGAACTTTTAATTGGACACCCAACTGTCATCCCATTTAAGGGCATATTGCGACGTGGTCGGACCCGAACTTCAATAAAACTATATTATAAAACTGTCCGACACCGTGATTTGACACTGATTTGATTTTTTTAAAAGCTTACGTATCGTCCCCCCTGGTCTAGAAAGTGACGCGGGGGGGGTCTTGTGGTTTAAATAGCTTCCGGATCAGTGGCGAGATTATGTACTTTGCTAAAATTCTATAAACGCTCTGCCCTCCTTCTTCTCTCTTTGTTATGTAGATTTTGTGATATGGTGTTTATATGTAGGTTAAATGTGAATTCAGCATTCTAGTCTGAGGAAATTTTATTTCTTGAACAGTTTGTGTAGAACCTAGTCCCAACACACCATTGTATTGTTTAAATATAGATACTCTGATTAAAACACAATGCTTCGAGGTTATTCTACTCCGCTGCATATATTTGATTAATCAAATTCATTATACGATTGCGGTATGTGAAGAGAGGGAGAGGGAGAGAGAGCTGGTCTCTAAATATCGGCCGATTTAATGAAATTTGCCAATTTAAAATATCTAATCATTGCTTTGTCCCAATCGTATGCTTCTCTCATACGCAATAATAAATACCTATAGTATCATAAACATGAGCGATATATCAGCTCTATTTGTTCTTTCCCCAACGCTAATGCCTCTCAAATGTTTTGTTTTTTTAAAAAGTGGTTTGGTTCATTAAAATTTTTCCAGCAGGAAAAATAATGACATCGATAACTGTAATTGCGTTAAGCTTCGCTACCTTCGTTTCTTTATCAGGTAAAAACTCTCCAGCTTTAATTGATGTAAACGATTAATCGTACCCAATACTATTGTATACACTTTCCCTCCATTATTTTTCAGATGCCTGTAAGCCCATTCCAGCCTGTGGTATCGAGGTTATGTGTGAATGTGCGGAGGCAGAGCCGCTTTTCACCAGCTGTAGCGACAATCAGATTTCATTCAGTCGTAAGTAAAAACCACCTCTCAGGGCAATGGCTCGATAGGTCGAGTCTCGAACAAAAGAAATACTAGAACAAAACTTTATCTTTTTAAATTCGTTTTCAGCTTACGGAGGTTTTCCCATTGGTCTGCAGCAGGGTAACTCTGTAGAGAACTACCGAAGGAAACGAAGCAGTGATGAAGGTAAAACTATACTTAGGATTCACTAATTTTCTGAAATTGGAACGATAATGTTTAACTGTGTCAAAAAGTCTTTAAGTCGCATAGCTTCAAATATTTTGATTGATAGATTAATTTTATTAAAGTATAACAATATATTTATCCAGAAGGAGAAGAAGAAGAAGAGGAAGAGCTGCTCAAGGACCAAGAAGGGTGTAGCTTGAGAAATGTCATTGTGCCAGGAAATCACCGGGGTATCCAGACCAACTTCCCCGGTCATCTTACCGCCATTCTCAAGGTCTTCCAGAGTGTCGTCAACAACCGAGGTAAGCTTTGCTTGTTATGACTGACTCGCACTTCCCATTTCAGCGCTCTTTTAGTCGGGCTATGAGAGTATTTAGAGGCTTTTTAGAAACTGTAAAAATATCAAACGCTCTCGCTGCTCCACTGATGGCATTCAACTTGACTCTCTCAGGTGGATGTACGTTGGTTATAGGGGAGTGTGATGGCGAACTGAATGAAGCTGATAATTATGCGTTCTTTGTCCGTATTAACCCTGAGCTTAGGGAGGAGGCCCTGGCAGCCGTGGAGCACAAATATAATACGGACTGGAAGGAAAATGGAGCAAAGAATCAGTGCTTTGCGAACGATCAGGTGAGATTTAATGCACATTACATTTTGTAGTTAACTTTTATAGCCAATCAAGCAATGATCAAACAGTCAAAATTAACAACTTACCGGACTAGACCCCTGTAGTTTATCATTTGTTACAGTCATAATATGATGTATGTGATTGAAATCACGAATTAAATACTTAACTTCCCTCAGATTGACGACATGATCTACTGCTACCTATAAACCAGCCTGAACGAGATGGTTGCTGTTACATTGTTGCTGTGCAAACCCATAACACTTCGATCATTCGACCCAATGTTTTCCACTTACAGAGTACCCTCTCTTACCCTAGAGCACAAAAGAAGAGCACAAGAGAGAGGGGTACTCCATTTTTCCACCAGATGATACAGCTCTTTTAAAATCAACTGCTCATTTTAAATGTTTTGCTCCAAATAAGCAACTGCTCATTTGAAATGTTTTGCTCCAAATAAGCAGCTGCTCATTTGAAATGTTTTGCTCCAAATAAGCAGCTGCTCATTTTAAATGTTTTGTTCCAAATAATATTATACTTATGTTGAATGTAGATCGAACAGAGATCAGTGATGAAACGAGAGACAATTTTAAAAATACAGTAATTCCATATTATCTTGATGTTATTTTCCATCCAATTCACGTGTTTTATTTCGTTAGATTCCCTACTGCTAATAACATTGAACCAAGAACTTTCATAACCAAGATTCGCTTCCGGCCTACCACTGCTGGATCCATTGGATCTTGTCTCATATAAGAATACCCTCTCCGCACCGGGAACGTGCAGTGCCCGAGAAATTTCATTCTGTTCGATTTCGTTAACACAGGTGTTCATGTCACCAATATCATGTCACCTGATCACAAGGATTTAATTCAACAAATATCATCACAACTCTCCTATGTTTTTGTTAATTGGCAATTACGGATGTTGACAACAACTTATTCATGCAATATCCTAATTACTCCTTTCTTTCTCACTCTTCATATCAAATAATTGAGATTACAGACTTACTCAGTGGTACTCAGATATATGTTCTTCTACTTTCGAATGCCTAGGATTAAAAAAGCTTCATATAGGCGTTACTATGTTGACACATGAGAGAAATCAGTTAATCCAACACCAAGAAGAATGATGAAGCGAAAACTCATCCTCGGCGACAATCCGCTGCGAAGTGGTGGCTTGAGGAAACCTCCATGGTAAACCGTCAGCTGCAGCCCTATAACCGTACCGTGAACATACCAGCCGCTCGTACACACACACACACACACACGCACACACACATCCAAGAAGGAACTGTATGCTTAAATCTCTAAAGAAAATGGTCGTGATATCACGTGATAATTCACCACTTGATTACCTTATGATGTAGATATATGTCACGTGACACATGATACATGTCCTTAACGAGTATTCGTTAAAGCTTGCTCTATTTTCAGCACACATACATGTACAGTTCTATATACGTGGCTAAATTTAGCTGCTCCCCACACAGACCTACTCTCTCTCTCTCTCCTATGTGCTCTCTCTTTTTTCCAAATCCACATGCCTGTAGTAGGAATGGTGCCAAGAGAGTTGTGTGTTTTTATTAGGATTGTTGTTCACTAAGTATCCGTATTAGTACGGCCATGATATGCGTCACGTGCCATGTTTACATGTGTGTTTAGGTTCTTGTGCTAATTAGCAGTTCAGTACCCTTCATACACACCCGCATGATCGAGATATCGGATAATATAGCGTGGCCGCTGTGAAAGCCAAGTGTCCCCCCTTGTTTACCCACTGGGCTTGCTGTGAATTGTGGTGCTAACTAGTACACTCACACTGTATAACATAGCTGTTAGTGGGGCGGAAATGCAGTCTTAGCACTGTTATATAGTCTGTTTGTTGTCTGTGTAATATTCTAATGTATAATGTTTTTATTATCCTATCTAGAGTTGTGTAGTAGTTGTAGTAATAATCTCCAGCTCCTTATGATCAGATGATATCTGTCATTCTAATTTCTGCCCCTTTAATTGTGCTATGTTTTTGCCTCATATTTTGTCCCCCATCAATATATTTATTCAAAACACGCGACAAGGTGCGTTAATTGGTCGATATGTGTTCATCCCAACGTCATGGTACGTTATTCATTGTTTTGTATGTGGGCATGTTGAACCCATGGTGTCTCCATTCAGTAGAATAATAATATTATTCCACCGAATGGAGAATTGGAGACACCATGATAATATGTATATCAGAGCTTTGAACAAAGTTAGTATTCAGTTTGCATCACAAAGCAATGTCCTCTCCACACCGGACTAGATGTGATCTATGAATTATGCTTCTAGTTTTTACCCTTCGCCGCGTATCTTAATACTAATACCATGGCCCATCCGAGAGAGTCTGAACAATACAATTGTTAGTGTAATTACAGTAGATCTCGTGACAAATTGTAGCAAGGTGTCAGGTGATGTTCAGAGAAGGTTCACTACCGCAGCTGTCTGTTCGTCCAAATTATTGTGTGTTTAGCAATAGTTTGTTATCTTTTGTTGGCATAACCGATTAAATAATGACGATTGCCTAGTATAAGTGTGTGCGTTCGCCAAAATTCCTAAGACACTATCCTTGAATGTTTTTCTTGACCGATTTGGGTGTTTGTCTTAGGACTTAGATTGAATTGAGTGCTTCCCCAAAAGTGAACCGAGTGTTTGTCCTTGATTGAATTGATTGGTTGTCCTAGATAGAATTGAGTGGTTGCCCTAGATTGAATTGAGTGTCTGTCCTAAGGACAGTGTCCTTCATAGATTTGGGTAATGGGTGTTTGTCCCTGATAAAATTGAGTAAAAGTACGTGGCCTGTCCCCCACAACGTGGCATATCCCCTACAACACCACAACATGTGACCTTATTTCTACCGACCACGACGTTGCCCTGGGCCCCGGGCCTGTTAATTACAGTAGTTGTCCTGCGAAACCACCGAATCTATCACTGTGCGAATACATATTATGTACTTTTTGGAATCGCCATTGCCCACTGGTTCTCTTCTTGTTCATTTTGTGACTTCGTGTGTAGTTCAGTGATTGCATTTCGATAGTTGTTATTTCGAACTTTAGAGTTTAGGTATGTGTTGGTGTTTGTTGTTTGTACAATTATTGTCTTTGACTCGAATTTTCCTTTGATGTTGTTGTATACTTTTTTTTCTACCTCAGCTCTGTCTTGTTCAGAAGCTGTCTTGGGTTTGTTTGAGGAACAATAGTGTACGTGAAGCATTATCTGAATTTGCACAGTGTGTCAAATGCGTTTCCGGTTGGCCCTAAGTAGCACATGCATGAACTTGGCAGATTACAACATGAACTTGGCAGAGTACAGCTGTAACTGCACGGGACATCCCTCAAATTTGTTAATTGGCACGCACTATTGTAATATGTCGACTGGTTGTTTGTATCGAAAAAACTTAGAAAAAGTATCCACATTCTTGTTAATTTGTTCGACACTAATTCTTCTGACGCCATTTTCTGCAAGGGCACACATACACGTATTTGAGTTTTAGTTTTTCTTGGCAGTTGTTATCTTGAGACTCAAAAAGAGAGGGAGAGAGAGAGAGAGAGAGAGAGAGAGAGAGAGAAATAAAAATAAAAATATAGATGGAGAGATAGTGTCAGCTTACTGTGTGTGTGTATTGGCAAGGCAAGGAAACGGTTTTAATTTGGCTATTGCTACCGGATTCCACACTAATAATAGTATCAGCTATCTATTGTTATACCAACGTGCTTTTAACGTGTGTGTCTTAATGAAATCCATCTATGTGATTGCTTTTTGCTTTGCTAGTCTTGATAATTAGTGGCATATTTGTTCTTTGTTAATTGAATTTCAGTACTGCTAAATCGTTGTTTATCTTTAATTACATATTTGCGATCTGTGAACCCTTTTATCCCACTTTCTGTTCCCGACACCTTGATTTAGATGCTTGTTTATTATTTTTTCACGTACTTTTCTTCTGTTTCATTTTTGTTTTTCCACTGTTCATACCTAGATCTTAATTCTTAAACTTGTACTTCTTTCTCTAGCCTAGCTCGACTGCTGAGTTGGCACCCCCTGCTGGCGCTCCCCTGCAGCCACCCTTTAGAACAGTACAATGTGGTGTAAGTCTTCGGTAAGTCATAAAAAGGGATGTCAATAAAGAAAGAGGGGGTAATTATGTCAAGAATGTCATTCGTTATTGCAGAATTGTTCTACTGTTAAAGTTTGATTTACACGGCAACACAGTTTCTGTTTAACCATGTCTGAGTAAAGTCCTGTGGCTAAAATGAAGTCAAATTGTTTTCTGTCATCGGGTTAATTACTTGCGACAGAAAATTGAGAAACTCGGAGTTGATATAATAACACGCTTCGGTGCAATATATTTCAACAAGCGATACAGCGAAAGATATTGCTTCAATTCTCCCAACCCTTAAAATCTCGAATTCTACAGAACTTCCTCAAAGTGTCCTCAATGCAATGTGTCCTCAATGTGTTCTCAATGTGTCCTCAATGTGTCCTCAAAAGTTCCATAGATGTCATTCTACCTTCCTTTGTCCCAATACTAATACACCACTTCCGGTGTATAAAATTAGGAGGTTGCCGGCCAAGCGGTAGTGACGTTATCACCACCACATTTTCTATTTCTGTAGTTCCCGGTAACACTATAATAATATAGTTGGCAGTAATATATATCTGGCGCTTATTTAATTCTGGCACCTTTCATGTTTCAATTGGGACAAGACGTGAATTTTGAATTCATGCCAACAATAAACATCGCATACAAGTCACATACTGTCAATATTTAAATTGAAATACGGGTTTATCGGGTGCGATGATATTGGGATACTAAATTAAGCTGGAATAAATGTCATAGGGAATGAAGGCCATTATTAGGGGCAGAGGATGATTATCAAACACCATATTTTAATGATTCAATCCCTTAAACTTCAGGAGAAGAGACAACAAAATGATAACACGACTATATGATCTTGCCTGTCACAGTACGGTGAAGCATCATGACCTCAATACACTTTGTAATAACCTTCAGCCGCAGGTTGGTACCTTTTTGGTTATGTTAAGTTATGACACAGGGTCGAGTATGGTAACCTTTGGGGGGGGGGGTACTTTGTTATACATTTTAAATGTGTTGCAAATGAATAACTTGAGTTGTAACACGTTTTCAACAAATATAATAGTACAAAGTCGCACTGCAACCCACAACAAAACAACTCCTCTTTTCAATCACTACAGATCACTGTCAAGATTTAGTTACAGAGTAGCTCAGGGATCTTCTCCTCAACTTCCTTCACCGTTTTCTCGACAGCAGCACTCCACTGTTTGATCCTCTTGTTCATCTCAGCAATCTGCTTCAGGTCCAGTACCCGGGGCTGTACCCACGTCAGGTTCACCACCTTATCACACTCATCGATACTACCTCGAACCAGGTTGAGAGATATGGCCTTCATTACAAGCAGCTCCACTTCCTCTACAGGCAGTTTAACAGCAGCTGCTACCTCCTTGAAAGAGATGGACCGGGAGGAGGAAGCTCGGTTAAAGGTTAACTCCATAAGCCCCAAAAGGGCACATTTCTGTTTTAGTGCTACCTCATTCCTGGCCAAGTCGGGTTGCTGAGTCCACTGGGGTTGCAGTTCCTCCAATTTGTCCATATCTCCTCGGTTGAAGGCGAGAAGAAGCTCCACAATCCATGGACAGGCCACCTTAAGGGCATCCAGTAGAGGATGTGCTAGGAGCTCTCCAAAGTTGTAGACCTTGTCGCCAAGTAGCGCAGAGAGAGCAATGTGGAAAGCATGTTCTTGCTGCTGCTTAGCAGTCAGTTCATCAATATCAATGCATCCCAGGTACCTCAAACTGTCCCTGTAGAAGTTATTGTAGTCACCCTTCACCTTATAGTACTTAGCGCTCAGCTCATAGAAACACCCGTGAACAGGTGTAACCTCACCCAGACTATCCACAAGAGACTCAAGGTTCTTGATCATCTCCTCAATTTCATCGATCTGACCATGATCAATTTTTAGGGATCCAATCTTGGACATGATCTTGATTTTAGCCTCGGTGTGACTGGTGATTTTCTTCAGAAGACCCTCGAGAAACTCCAGCCGTTGGGTGACAGGAACATCCTCAGAAACACACAGGCCGATAGAGCTCAGAGCGAGAGGACTGATTCGATGATCAAAATCTGTGATGAAGACCTTGTACAACTCAGTTAGATGCCCAGATTTGTGAGGTCCAACTTTGACGTATTTCAGAATCGACATAGTGACCTGATGCCATAGTTTTTTGTTGTAGAAATCTTCAATGACAACCCACTCCTGGGACCTCTCTCCGCCTTTCTGTTGGGTGAGGTAGTTCTGGATGGACATCGCTAAAAAGTGTTATCGGTTTAGAAATTTACTTAAATTACGGTCAAGATTTAGAAAAAAGTTTTAGGAAAGATTTTGTGACTGGGTTAGAGCCAGAAAAGAGTTCGAAGGGCTTCAGATACGTTCAACGGGCTATTATTTGTGCGTAAGGTTTGCTGGGAGTGGGGGCCACTCACCACTGGGGGATCTCCACGATAGTCTCGCGTGTGTTAGCGTTGAATCAGGCATTCAGGAAAAAGACGTTGATTTAGTTGGTCAAATCAAATAGCTAAATAACAAACGTTTCGGCATATATATGCCCTCTTCAGTGTTAGCTAACACTGAAGAGGGCATATATATGCCGAAACGTTTGTTATTTAGCTATTTGATTTGACCAACTAAATCAACGTCTTTTTCCTGAATGCCTGATTCAACGCTAACACACGCGAGACTATCGTGGAGATCCCCCAGTGGTCCCCACTCCCATCAGGTGCAACTTATATCAGAACCTCTCATATATATATTTGTTGTTTATACTAAACCTCCCATTATATTCAGAGTACCACGATCCTGTTTGAGTTTGCGTTGATGGCGGATAAACAACAGAGGATGTTTAGTGATCACCTTGTTAGAACTGTCTGCAGATATGCCGCACTCATGACACACCAGATATTAGAGGTAAAATAATATGATGCAGCAGTTGGCCCCGAACGCTTGTCAGCGCTATGATCGTGATTTAATTACGTATTCTCAATTTGTGACTGATTATTTTTGGTTACATTTGTTCACACCCCTTTCTGTTCTCTAGGCTACATCGCGATGTGGAAAGTGCACTCAGGATCAGACAACTAGTAGTAGGGAGGACATTTTAATGGTCCCTCGAACATCAGATTCCAGTGATGGAGGCAGCATTAAATGTGATTGTAGCTCTGCAGAGGGTGAGTTAAAAATGGGGGGTCGGAATGAAGTTGAAATGGAGGTTTGGAATGGAGGTTTGGAACTTCTGCAATGGTTTGAACACTTTCACTAATTATAAGAGTCTGTATCGATTGATTGAAGAAAAATGAAAATAACGGCTGCAGCTTCTTTAACTATCAAAGTTTGAAATAGGTTTATCGTTCAGACATTCTCTCTCAATATCACTAGGTTCCAGTCAGTACTCAGTATTACACATCAAAGTTTATTCTTATGATTCACTATGATAATAAGTTATAACCAGCTGCTCTTCTTGCAGGTTCCTGCCACTGTACCATATCCGTGTGTTCTGGTGGAGGTCTCTCCAATAACTCCAACCACCTTCACCGTCCCACCTCACCCGACATTGCCCTGGAGCCAGAGTGCACACACAACTCAGAGAAATATGAGGTTGTGTGCTCAAGACTTCATCTCCTCCTTCACAGGGGATACAAGGTGGGTACAAGATTTTACATGATTTACAAATAAGTTTCAGTTACAAATTACAATACACTATGATAACAACGCACTCAGCAAAAGCATCCGCGTGGGCGTACATTGTGGAGTAATAATAATTGTCCTCTAGGAGAGGTCACTTTTTACTTACTTTAACTGGAAATTGCATCGCTTAAAAAGTAGTGTTCCTTGTCCGATTATTATGATCGAGTACAGACCGAAACAAGTAAAAAACCATTTAGAACTCGTAATTTAGGCCACGTAACAGGTTATCAGCCAATCAGGGACCAGCATTTCCTGATTTGGTCGATTCCTGATTACGATCATTCGCACGTGGTCCGCTAGTATTTGAGTTATTCAATAAGGGGTATGTCATTGGTAGGCGTCCATCCTAGGTCCCTCATGTATTCGATTTGGGTCATGAACCATTCCGAATCGGTTGTTACCCAATTATCTCTCTCTCTCTCTCTCTCTCTCTCTCT
>AVPN01000025.1:18457-51650 GCA_000695325.1 Pleurobrachia bachei | reverse complement strand
GATGTGGGATCAGAAGAGAAAATGTCGTTGGAAAAGATCTGTCTACTACCGGAGAAGAGGGTGATATCAAAATTCTAGTTAATGAAGAGGGAGAAAGTGGGTAATCCGAAATTGGGGGGGGGGTAAACGAGTTTAGTAGTTCATTACAAAGGCATGAGAATGAACAATAAGATTACTACAGTTGTTGTAGTAAATAGAAAGGGTACTGACTCCCAATGGAAGAATAAATTCATGATAGATCAGATATCACGGGAGACTGCACACCAGATGCAATGACCATCTGTTATTTTGTTGTTATGGAGTTCCTTCCAGTAACAGTGTATATAATAACTATTGTACAAGAAATACTAAATGAGATTGGGATATTTAACTCCCTCCCGCAAATGGGGTCTACCCGTCCAGACAGAAGTACCTCGATTCGATTTAAAGGTGGACCACTCTTTAATAACAGAGCTGCACGGTGCCTTCGATGCAATGACCTGCTGTCACACAGAGTACTGACAATATGAAAAAAGTTCAAAAGCACGTCCGAATTCAATAACTCGGATGATAGAAGTTAATTTCTTTTCTGTTAAACCCCCTCCAACAACCGCCGGAGGGTCAGAATGTGTAATAGGCCTGCCTGGCCGGAATCCAACTTTTTCGTAAACTAAGGCTTTTAGGAATGAGACATGATTTGATTGCCATTCCATTTCCTAGCAGTATGTACAGCATCCGAGAACTGCAGATCGGTTTTCTCTGAAAGTGTGTACGTGATTTGATAGAGCTATCTCTATAACTGTATTTGATAAAGGATCAATATTCCACTACCTATTTCTGTGAACTATCCGACTACCACTGACCTTGTGTGTGTGTGTGTCCTATACTCCTATTTGCTATAGATGTAGATTCCTGGAAGCCGGTCGAACACGAACTGATCTTGTGTGTGTGTGTCCTATTTGCTATAGACCTAGTGGGTGTCCTATTTGTGGGCTGTATACACTTTTTCTTAAAACGCGAGACAGCGCTTCGATTCCTATCGTAAAGCCGGTCGAACACGAACTGATCATCTTGTGTCATGTGTGTATGTGTCCTATTTGCTATAGTCTATAAACTATGTAGATTCCTGGAAGCGGGCCGTAACCGGTAACGATCGAACTCGAACTTCAACTACCCCCGTTTCTAAGAAAATAAACAGGCTTTTTCTAGGAATTTGGATATTCTAGTCCACATCAGTATATATTGTTGTTCTTCACACATCATGTACGCATGTTTTCTTTGCCAAGTCTAGTCGCCATGTTGCTGAGTATTTACAGTATTTGCAGGCTGTAGCTATTGCAGTCTGGGCAGTCTGTACGTGTTTTATTCAGTTTGTTCATCAGTTTATAATTCCTATTTTTAGCAGGGCGGGCGATCTTCTAATGCCAGCTATATTATAGCTTAGTTCTATGTCTATACAGAGTACAATCTCCTGCAGTCAAAAGTTCCTAGTTAGAATAAGTAGCTCCATTTCGTCACATCTTTGTATCTTGGACATCTATATTCCCCAGTTTCAGAGTACTTCAACCATTTCCCTATCGTGGAGTGTGTAATCTGTATTCATTTTGATCATTGTTCCTCAAAACCAGGCGTCGTACGTGTCCTCAGATAGAGTGCTTAACAACAAATAAATTGGAGGATCATTGCATCATGATATAGCGAGTATAGTAGATTGATGACAAGATAGATATCCTGTCCCTTGGTCCGAGATCAACAGAGTGCTCAAGCACGGGGTACTAGCCAGCTAGAATTTTTCGCGATTTTATATATTCTACATATTTTACATATCTTGCATATTTTATATAAGCTCCAGTTTTTATTATTATTATTATTGTTATTATTTTACATATTCTTCTTGTATGTTACATCTTCTAATCCAGCTCTCTCAGCTCCTAAAATGACAAGCCTAGTTTCCTGGGATGATGTTGACTGTAACGAGTTGGACCCCTCCAGCTCTGCTAAGACCACTGGAGAAACATCCGTTGCTGTGATTGGAGCTGGACTAGTGGGATCTCTAACCGCCTGTATGCTAGCTCAACGTGGGTACAACGTGGATCTTTATGAGTATAGGTAGGAAATAGATAGCACGTGAGACATGGAGACTGACCACTGACCAATTTGTCAGGCACTGACTTTACATCACGCAACTCACACACGCAATCCACGTCCCGTGAGGTCGCTACGCGGCTTCACGGAGCAGCACCGAGCCTTCGGACCGGTGCGAAGAGGACGGTCTTATATGAGATAACGTCCAATCATTAGACTCCAATGAGGTTTATGTAGAAGTTAGGAGTCGCGACAAGTCTGAAGTCGGGTAGTAAACTGGTACCAATATTCTCCAGGTCTGATATCAGGAAGCAAGATGCTGTTCAGGGTCGGAGTATCAATATGACTATTGCCATTCGAGGTCTGGACTCCTTAGAGCGCATAGGCATCAAGGATACCGTACTCAGCAAGAGGTTGGTGTTTGAACTTTGAACCGAAAGTGAAAGTATCAGATTCTGAGAATTAATGCCTCCATCCACTTCATTTCTTGTTTTGTTCAAACGGGGCGCTGGAAAAGAGGGTCTAACAAGGCAATTCATTTCTTGATGACAATTCATTTCAGTATTCCCTTATACGGGAGGATGATACACAACATTGACGGTAGTACGTATCCAGTACCCTACGGGGTCAAAGATCAGGTTAGCTACAACTCGATTCGATTCGATCTCTCGATCTTTCGATTCGATTCGATCTCTCGATCTTTCGATTCGATCTTTTCGCCGGTTCCTAGTTACAGCGTTGAACGTCTTCTATCTATTTCGAGGTGAAACGTATTTTTCCAGGCAGTCTACTCGATTTCCCGTACTGAGATTAACAAGCTTTGAAAGCCACCCTAACGTCAAAATGCATTTTGAGCACAAGCTGGAGAAGGTCAACATCAAAGAGAATAGGGTTGATTTTGCTGGAGTGGGCAGTAAGAAGTTTGCTACTATTGTCAGGTGAGTCAACAGGAGAATCTGTGCGGGTTGCGTTTTCATAAAACAAATCTTGATTTAAGAATGAAGCCGGAAAGAGCTCTTATCTTGTCATGTTCTAACCCTAATTTTCCAGTGCGGATGGCTCATTCTCTAAAACTCGGGCCCAATTCCTACGAGACACCTCATTCAACTACAGTCAGGAGTACATTGACGCTTTGTACATTGAATTGTCCATTTTACCTAACGATCAGGGAAAATCGAAGATGCCACTAAATTATCTGCACATCTGGCCACGGGGAAGCTTCATGCTCATCGGTATGGAACCACTTTTTTCCATACTTCAATTACCTAGGAATTATAGCATCCATGAACCCGTTTGGTTCTACTTTAGATCGATATTCCCCCTTCAGGGCTACCTAATCAGGACATGTCGTGGACGATGACCTTATTCGGTCCCAAAAGTATCTACAATGAGTTACAGACCAAAGAGGGAGTGTTAGGGGTTTTTACGAAGTATTTCCCTGATGCCATTGAGCTTATCGAGGAAGAGAGGATTCTAGAACTGTGTCTCGGTAAACTATAACAAAATAACATTGTTTTATAATCCACCCCTTACCCCAATTTAATCATAATATCTCACAGGATCAAAAGGGTATCCGATGGTGTCTGTAAAGTGCTCTCCCCACGTCATTAACTCAACTATGTTAATTGGAGACGCTGCTCATGCTATGGTACCATTTTACGGAGAAGGTTTGTGACTCTCAAACATAAATTTTTTCCCTGCCCGGGTGAATGCCGAAGCCCGAATGCCTATTTTCTTTGCAAAAAGGCATAGCAGGGTTAGAATCATTCCTTACCTAAATATGTAGTCACAAAGTAAGGCAACGAACACTTCGATAGAAGTCTCAGCCGTCTAAAAACTGTCTTTTGTACTACGAAACTCAATTAATTTTTAGGCGGCTGAGAGTACTGTCCGCGGAGAGTTCTTTCGAACTCTTCGTGGAGCCGAACGATAATATTTTGTTAAAACAACAATCAAATGATAGCACCACCAACCTCAGGTATGAATTGTGGATTTGAAGATGCCCTCGTATTGGATGATCTGATATCTGAACACAAATCACTAAACACTGCACTCCAGCATTACTCCCAGACCCGTTGTGAGGATGTTCATGCCATGTGCGATCTCGCCATGTACAACTATGTGGAAATGAGGGACTTGGTACGATCGCCATTCTTCAGGTATTTTATGGTGGAAATGGAATATTTTTGTGTTTGTGTACGGATTACCTTGTTATATGTTCTAACTATAACAGGACTCGAACTTCGAAGAGAGAAAGAGGGTAGATAGTAGAACGCTATAACAAGTATGTAGTCGGACCCCGATTTAGTGACCCCTGATTTAGTGACAGGATACATTTCTCCCGATATAGGAAATTAGCGGTATATTTGACCCCGATTTAGTGGCCACCCCGATTTAGTGACCAAAACCATTTCCCCCGAGGATGTCACTAAATCGGGGTCCGACTGTATAACGGATTACCCACTCCACTATCACAGTAAAGCATTTAAACTACCCAATTCTTTCCATAGACTCCGTAAAGCAATGGATAACCTACTACATGCTCTGTCTCCTGATCGATGGGTCCCTCTCTACACAAGCATCCGATTCCAACGAAAACTAACTTACAAGGTATAACGGTAAAACGTAGCAGTGATGCTCACCAAACCGCCAAACTTATACAGTCGGACCCCGATTTACCGGGCCCCGATTTACCGGAACCCCGATTTACCGGGAGGATAAAATTCCCCCGATATAGGAAATTAACGGCTATTTGACCCCGATATACCGGACACCCCGATTTACCGGGCAAAATCCTTTCCCCCAGCATCCCGGTAAATCGGGGTCCGACTGTATTATGTTTTTGGGGGTTAAAACTTTGTTTTACAAAACATTCTGCTGTTGAAAACTGCTGCTCCATAGTTCTGCTAGAATAAATAACATATTCACATGTGTGCTACAAAAAAAATGACAGAAAATGTCCCCATGCAGGAGTGTATGGACAACAAGAAATGGCAAGATGAGGTTCTGTCAGCAGCAGGAAAATACAGCATTGCTTTCCTCGCTCAAGTAATCTTAGCTGGTGGGATCTACTACAGTGCTACTAGGCAAGATGGTGGATGGGCTAAAGACGGTCTAGGATGGGCGGCAAATCATATTGCAAATACTGGAGAGAAGGTTTTCGGAGGGATTCGTGGGTATTTGCCAGTCTAAAAAGACAATGGACTGCACTTTCACAGAAACTATTATTTTTGACCCTCATTGTGTGATGATATTTAATTGATTGCTATATTATTTTCCTACCAAAACAGTGTCGTAAAAATATCGTAAGAAAGTGCACTATGGTTACCATGCCGTCATAATGATTTTAGTGCATTTTCTTGTGAACCCCTGAACAAAGTGAGTTATATAGGCTCTTGGCTTCAATGATCAATCATACAAAATGTAAGGTGATGTTATGTGCGAATACATGTTACGTAAAAACCCTTAGATAAGTCATGGAATCAACTAAGAATTCACTTCAGCCAATCAGGGACCAGTATTTCCTGATTCGGTCGGTTCCTTATTTAGATAGCACGTGAGACATGCAGACACTGACCACTGACCAATCATTGGACTCCGATGGCGTGTAACTTGCTTCCTGACTAGTGTATCTAGAAATTAGGAGTCGGGTAGTCAAATGGTACCAGCTGAGATTCATTCACAGTATATAACTAATATTCTTTGCAGGTCTGATATCAGGAAGCAAGATGCTGTTCAGGGTCGGAGTATCAATATGACCATTGCCATCCGAGGTCTGGACTCCTTAGAGCGCATAGGCATCAAGAATACCGTTCTCAGCAAGAGGTTGGTGTTTGAACTCTGAACCGAAAGTGAAAGTATGTGTCAGAATCTGAGAAACAAGGCCTGTGCCTCTATCCACTTCATTTCTTGATAAAAATTCATTTCAGTATTCCCTTGTACGGGAGGATGATACACAACATTGACGGTAGTACGTATCCAGTACCCTACGGAGTCAAAGATCAGGTTAGCTACAACTCAATTCGATTCGATCTCTTGATCTTTCGATTCGATTTTTCGCCGGTTCCTAGTTACAGCGATGGACGGCTTCAGTCTTCTATCTATTTCTAAGTAAAATGTATTTTTCCAGGCAGTCTACTCGATTTCCCGTACTGAGATTAACAAGCTACTGATAACCCACGCCGAGAGCCACCCTAAAGTTACAATGCATTTTGAGCACAAGTTGGAGAAGGTCAACATCAAGGAGAATAGGGTTGATTTTGCTGGAGTGGGCAGTAAGAAGTTTGCTACTATTGTCAGGTGAGTCAATAGGCGAATCTGTGTGAGCTGCATTTCATAAAATAAATAATCTTGATTGAAGAATGAAGCCGGAAAGAGCTATTATCTTATTATGTTCTAACCCTCCCTTTTCAGTGCGGATGGATCATTCTCTAAAACGCGAGCCCAATTCCTACGGGACACCTCTTTCAACTACAGTCAGGAGTACATTGACGCTTTGTACATTGAATTGTCGATTTTACCGAATGATCAGGGAAAATCGAAGATGCCACTGAATTATCTGCACATCTGGCCAAGGGGAAGTTTCATGCTCATTGGTATGAAATCACTTCCTTTTCGAACTTCCATCACCTAGCAATTATCATCCATGAATCAATTTGGTTCTACTTGAGATTGAAATTCCCCCTGCAGGGCTTCCCAATCAAGACATGTCGTGGACGATGACCTTATTCGGACCCAAGAGTATTTACAATGAATTGCAGACCAAAGAGGGAGTGTTGGGAGTCTTTACGAAGTATTTCCCTGATGCCATTGAGCTCATTGAGGAAGATAGGATTCTGGAACTATGTCTCGGTAAACTAACAAAATTACATTTGTGATTTATAATCTACCTCTGCTCTCCGATTACTATTATTATTTCTCTTGTCACAGGATCAAAAGGGTATCCGATGGTGTCTGTAAAGTGCTCTCCCCACGTCATTAACTCAACTATGTTAATTGGGGACGCTGCTCATGCTATGGTACCGTTTTACGGAGAAGGTTTGTGACAAGAAAATTTATATTTTTTCCCAGCCGGGTGAATGCCGAAGGCATTCGCCCGGATGCCTATTTTGATTAACAAAAAGGCATAGCAGGGTTAGAATCTTTCCTTACCTAAATAGTCACAAACTAAGGCAACGAACACTTCGATAGAAGTCTCAGTCGTCTAAAAACTTTCTTTCGTACTACGAAACTCATTCAATTTTTAGGCGGCTGAGAGTACTGTCCGCTGAGAGTTCTGTCGAACTCTTCGTAGAGCCGACGAACCCCAATGTTTTGTTAAAACAACAATACAATGATAACACTGCACCAACCTTACAGGAATGAACTGTGGATTTGAAGACGCCCTCGTATTGGATGATCTTATATCTGTACATAAATCACTAAACACTGCACTCCAGCATTACTCCAAGACTCGGTGTGAGGATGTCCATGCCATGTGCGATCTAGCTATGTACAACTATGTGGAAATGAGGGACTTGGTACGATCGCCATTCTTCAGGTATGGTGGAAATGGATTATTTTTGTGTTTGTACGGATCACAAAACTATATATTATGGCTAGAAAAGAGCGTAGATTGTAGAACAAGCATTGATCAGTGATTGTTCAAATGCTCTACTATAGTTATTAGTTATAGAGACTAGAGTGGGTGATCAATGATCACCCACTCTAGTCTCTACTATAGTAGAGCATTTGAACCACCAAACTCTTTCCATACAGACTCCGTAAAGCCATGGATAACCTACTACATGCTTTGTCTCCTGATCGATGGGTCCCTCTCTACACAAGCATCAGATTCCAACGAAAACTAACATACAAGGTACAAAATGACGGGAGAAACGTAGCAGTGATGCTTACCAAACCGCCAACTTACTGTGTTTGGGGGTTCAAGTTTTGTTTTTTAAAACATCCTGCTGCCTAAAAGCTGAAAACTGCTGCTCCATAGTCTTGCTAGAATCAATAATATATTCCCATACATGTGCTACAGAAAATGACAGAAACTGTCCCCATGCAGGAGTGTATGGACAACAAAAAATGGCAAGATGAGGTTTTATCAGCAGCAGGGAAATACAGCATCGCTCTCCTCGCTCAAGTAATTCTAGCTGGTGGAGTCTACTACACTGTTACTCGGCAAGATGGCGGGTGGGCTAAAAACAGCCTAGAATGGGCAGTAAATCGTATTGCAAACACTGGAGAGAGGGTTTTCGGAGGGATTCGTGGGTATTTACCAGTCTAAACTTGAACAATGGACTGTTACATAAACTATTATTTTTGACCCTCATTGTGTGATGATATTTAATTGATTGCTATATTATTTTCCAAAACAGTGTCGTGAAAATATGGAAGAAAAGTGCACTAGTTACCTTCATAATGGTATGTATCAGGTATGATATAGTGGATTTTCTTGCGAACCACTTTACACTTATAAAAGTGGGTCATAGGCTGTTTAGGTCTCCGTCATACCAAATGTAAAATGTTGTAATGTGCGGATAATTGTTACGTAAAAACCCTTAGATAAGTCATGGAATCAACTAAGAATTCACTTTGGTATCCCACTTTATTATCAGTACTGTATGCCAAAAAAGAACCGCGATCTTGGAATTATAAATCTTGGTCCAACTTGGGTAAATCTGGAGCAATATATGTTTATATTAGCGTGTTGTCTCTCTTTTTGTCTGGGGCCTGTTTAATTTTACAAGGGCTTAGACTGAAATACTTTGCTTGGCTATCATGACATAATCGAATAATAATAAATCGAATAATAATGAATCGAATAATAATAAATAATAATGAATAAAAATATCATAATCCCTGACATATTCCTGCATATCACAGATTCCATTTTTGTTCAAACCCTTTTTTATATAGAAAAGACAGGTAGAGGGTAGAATAGCTCGAGGCAATTATATTTACGCAGAACTACCGGAATTCGAAATCGACAGAAACCAGGGGGGTAACAATATTATCCCGTCTCAGTAGTAATAGGTACGCCCGCGAGGCCGGGACCCGCAAGCTCAAGGTCGGGATAATTTCGTTATCAGGGGCAAGGGGCCGTACCAAGGTGATCACTGATCACCTTGTTTTTATAAGGGCACGATCGGCGAACGCACAGGAATCTTCGAAGGAATTGTTTCGAAGACTCTGTTGCGATAGCGCCCTTACCAAGTTTGCATTCTACTTTTATGTCGAAATTCAAGTTTAACGAAAATTTTCCCCTTTCTGTTAACTTTCGCCTTCTATTTCGGTAATAAGGTATTTGTTGTCAACCACAATGGTCAATGAGTTCCTTTTCTTGCTTACGGTGACCTTCTTTTCACCGCAGTTGAATACGAGCTATGCCAATTATATAGAGATATTTAGATAGGTCCATTTAGATAGGTCCAAGTTAGTCTAACGTGGAAATCGTCAAACGAATAGTGTCATTTCTACAGATTATCATCGTGTGTATCAGAGCATTGACCCTATTCCCATTTCTTTCAAATAATGCACATGAGAAGTGAGAACTGTGGTCAGAGCATTGGGCGGACAGATCATCGCATTATATATCATTCAATTTAATCTAGAAACTGGGGCGATTGCGGTACCGAGATCGCATATTTAGAGAAAACTGCATTGACTGTCCCCATGCTCTCTCTACTTTCTCCATATCCCTTTCCGTGGGATACTGTAGCTGATCACTTGGTCACATACAGGTCTCCGCCCCGTCATTAATTTTAGAGCAAACTTTTTCAAAGACCTGGCTGCAAGGAACTATTGGACCAATTTGCATCTCGTTTGTTGCCCCTAGCAGACAATTGTCTCTAGTTTACGTCAGCTGAAAATGCCTCCTTAAATTTACGTTTACTGTCTTTTATCCAGCTCTCTCTCTCTCAGCCTACTAAAATGACAAGCCTCGTTTCCTGGGACGATGTTGACTGTAACGAGTTGGATCCCTCCACAAAGATCAGCTCCACTGAAGGAGAAACATCCGTTGCTGTTATTGGAGCTGGACTGGTGGGATCTCTAACCGCCTGTATGCTAGCTCAACGTGGGTACAACGTGGATCTTTATGAGAACAGGTAAGAAGTAACGTCTACCTTTATGGGTACTGCAACATGCATTCTTTAGGTAGGCTGCTTACAAGGATTACAAGGATTACACGACATGGGCCACTTCGATGGCGGTTTAACAAGATTCCGTTCATTCATTGACCTCACGGAGTCGCACCGGGCCGAAGGCCTGGTGCGAAGAGGACGATCCTATATGAGACATTGTCCTATCATTGGACTCCAATCCGCTCCAATGGCGTTTATGTAGAAATTAGGAATCGGGTAGTCGAATATGGGAAGTTAGCTGAGGTTCATTGACATTTGACAGTGCATATAACATTCTCTGCAGGTCTGATATCAGGAAGCAAGATGCTGTTCAGGGTCGGAGTATCAATATGACCATTGCCATCCGAGGTCTGGACTCCTTAGAGCGCATAGGCATCAAGGATACCGTACTCAACAAGAGGTTTGAATTGAAAGTATCAATTATAGGAGGCTGAAACTCAAATCTGCGAAAGTATTGTGAGAACACAGTAAGCACTTCATTTCTTGATAACAATTCATTTCAGCATCCCGTTGTATGGAAGGATGGTACATAACATTGATGGAAGTACGTATCCTTTACCATATGGAGCCAAAGATCAGGTTAGTAATACAGCCAATGATTTATTTTATATTCCACAATCCACGGCATACCTTTGCTAGACGAAAAAGATCAGATAGTACTTGGCAGCGCTACGTGCAGCTGTGATTGTGCGTCGCATATCCAAACTCCGTACTTAGTGTAGCGCTTAGATCATGCACGTGCAAAAATCGCGTGCCACCCGAAATTTAGGATACTGTCACTCCTTTGCTTTGCATCAAATCACGAAATGACCCTCAAGTTTTTTGTAGATCTCGACAAGATCTTTGGAGAACTTGAAGGTCATTTTTTGATTGGAGTTGAAATGAAGGAGCTATGACAATGCACAAAAAGGGTGGCGCGCGACTTTTGGCAGCAAATGATCTAAGCGCTCCAACTAACTGTTTTTGTTTTAAAGTGAGATTCTATTCTACATTGACTTTGGTTTTCATCAAAATTTATATTTTCCAGGCAACATATTCCATATCCCGAACTGAAATGAACAAAATACTGATAACCCACGCTGAGAGTCATCGTAACGTTACAATGTACTTCAAGCACAAGTTGGAGAAGGTCAACATAAAGGAGAATAAGGTTGATTTTGCAGGAGGAATGGGCAGTAAAAAGTTCGATACCATCATCAGGTAATTCAGCAGGATTATATTTTCTCTTTTTTGAAGGTCAGCCCTCATTTAGGAGTTAGAACACAGCTGGCGGACCTGTTCAAGGGCACTTTCTAGTTAACATCCAACATTTTCTCGTATGTATGTGAACAAGAATTATTATCTAATTCAGTGCGGATGGATCATACTCCAAAACGCGAGCTCAATTCCTGCGAGACACCACCTTCAACTTCAGCCAGGAATACATTGACGCTTTGTACATTGAATTGTCCATATTACCCGACAAGGAGGGAAAATCGAAGATGCCTCTAAATTATCTACACGTTTGGCCACGTGGAAATTTCATGCTTCTGGGTATGTGACAATTATCTCATCGACGGTCTACCACACCTTTGTCTTTATCATTTATGTTTATGTTGTTTTAACCCATTAGAGCCCGACGATGCGAAAACGCAACCTTTGTTTAGAGCCTTGTTGTGGCAAAACGGTGATAGATATAAACTTACTCTTTTCGGGTAATGGTAGACAAATTTCGTTTAGTCTAACTTAATCAATGAAAAAATTTCAAAAATTTGATCCGTAATTACTGTTAATTAATTACCGAAAAGTACTAATTTATGAGTTTCTTACCAAGATTCTTAAACTGATAAATTCAATATTAAGAATCTGATTCAGCTATTTAGTTTTTTGCTGAAGAGATAGAGAATTGTCTGAAGATAATGTATACTGAAAACTACATCTCAAACGGACTCCCGGTTCCGGCTACAGAGGCTCAAACAGTCGCGTTGCGAAAACGCAACGTCGGGCAGAGCAGGTTCCTGATAAACGTCCTTTTTGCATATAAATCAAGATTAGACGTTAGAATTAAATTAATTTTTTAAACTTTAGACCTAAAATTAAAAATGGACCATTATAGGCTCCATTTGGGCGATCAAAAAAGTTTTGTTGCGAAAACGCAACATGTTGCAACAGTGCGTTTCTGTACTTCGGTAGCCAACTCGGACTTCATTATTTCGCTCTGGCCGTTTCTATTGTGTTTCTGGTTAATATCAGAAAGTTTCATCCTTCAATGACACTGTAAAGTTGCAAAAACGCAACAGCAGTAAAATATGTGCTATTTTGAGACCTAAAAACTCGAATTTTAGGCCGTATTTTTTTATTTTTCAAATTTATTTGAACTTGAGCTAGCTAATACCATCGGGCCATGCAAATGGATCAATTCGAGCACAATGGCTAACGACAACAACATATTTTAACCACAATATGGGGCTGCAGTATGTCAAAAAGTGAGTTTTTGACGGAAAAATCTTAAAAATTCATCATAAAAAAGAGGCTCACGTGTTCAATTTTGTGTTATTCAACTTGCAAAGGTATATAATGGGTCTCTATGTGGTTCAGCTGAAAGTTTTATTTTACAAAATATCAAATTAGCTTTATTTAAGGCGTTTATAGGTGATTTTTCGAGTTGTTTTCAACTCAAAAGTGAATTCTTAGTAATAATAGACACCAAAAAAGTAATTTTCTTTCTCTCTGTGACATCTAATGTGTTGTCTTTCTTTGTTATGTTCTAATCCTCGGTATATCAATGTCCCAGGATGTGATTCGGGGGTGTAGAGGCAAGAATTTTTGCTACCATTCATTAAAATTGGTAATTTTGTTGATTTTTTGGTTGAATTTACACTTAATTAATTAATCAATGTCGTAATTTGGTAAGATTTGAGCAGTAAATAGCACTATCATGTATAGGACGCCACATACATCCATCTAAGTTGGAAAAATTACGATAACTCCATGAATTATAATGAATTTTTAATCGATGAAAAACATGTTGCGAAAACGCAACGATATTTCGTCATTTTTGGGTTATATCAGTAGATATGAATGTATTATGGACAGTTATACCTTTTTTTAACTTCTTGAAGGTTCTGAAAGAGATCCCATGACCGTATCTAATGTTATATCGACTTAAAAAGTGTTGCGAAAACGCAACAAAACTTGAAATACTGGATTTTCACAATTTAAATCAAACTTAGCGGAAAATTAATGATTTATATAATACTTTCCAATACCCCAATAGGTTAAAAGATCTCATTTACTGTTGGAAATTTGCATAATAAAACTGTTGCGGTACCGCAACTGCCCGTTGTTGCGTTTTCGCAACGCACTGTTTGGAGCAATTCCCGTTGAGCTAGAGACTTCTGCTTTTCAGTATGAGCTAGATTGGTGGGTAGGACCAACATACTAAAATTTCAGAAAATTTCATCAAAAACTCGAATTACGGGCTCTAATGGGTTAATGTTAACTGAGAGAGAAAGCTCCTATATGTTATGATAGGTGAATATTAGTATGTATAATGAATTTATAATATTATGATTCATTTTTGCAGGCCTCCCTAACCAAGACATGTCGTGGACGATGTCATTGTTCGGTCCTAAAAGTATCTACAATGAGTTGCAGACCAAAGAAGGAGTATTGGGAGTCTTTCGGAAGCACTTCCCTGATGCCATTGAGCTTATTGAGGAAGAGAGGATTCTGGAACTATGTCTCGGTAAATGAAGACGGAGAGATAATCAAGTCTTTTTGAATAATATGCATCGAGAGGGCAATGCATGCGAGAGGTCTTATGCTTGCTGGGCACGTTGATTCTCATGCATATCCAAAAACGGTGTAATATGCGGTTGGTAAGTCGCAACAAAGTTAAACAAAAGTCTCCTAACAAAATTCTTAAACATAATAATCGAAGTTCATACGAGGTTCATGCAACCGGATACTGTTTCTGTAAATAATTACAATCTCTGTTTATTTGGCTACCCCACTAACTATTAAGTCCTAATCCCTATAACCCATCGTGTTACAGGATCAAAAGGTTATCCGATGGTTTCTGTAAAGTGCTCTCCACACGTCATAAACTCAACTATGCTAATTGGGGACGCTGCTCACGCTATGGTACCATTCTACGGAGAAGGTTGGTGATTCAAAATGAATTTTAGTACATAGTCACAAACTAAAGCAACGAAGACTTCGACAGAACTCTCAGCCGTATAAAGGTTTATTGAGTTTCGTAGTACGAAACTCAATCTTCTTTTAGACGGCTGAGAGTTCTGTCCGCTGAGAGTTCTATCGAACTCTCCATAAAGCCGAACGACAACATTGTGCTAAAAAACAATCTAATGTTAACACCGCTAACCCCAGGAATGAACTGTGGATTTGAAGACGCCCTCGTATTGGATGATCTCATATCTGAACACAAATCACTAAACACTGCACTCCAGCATTACTCCCAGACTCGATGCGAGGATGTCCATGCCATGTGCGATCTCGCCATGTACAATTACGTTGTGATAAGAGACTTGGTTCAGTTACCATCTTTCAGGTATAGCGTATAACGGAATATATTTTCACAGGAATTAATTTTTAGTTTATTCCAGTTTTCTAGCTAGACCAGCTGTTTCGTGAGCCGAGGGTTAGAACAATATCCAAGTAAGCTGCACTGGGGAGCTTCAGCCGCTCTTTTTACTTGTCGGTGAAACCGAAGTTTAAGTCGCTGATGAATCATGAAAGAGAATTCACTCCTGATCATACGCTGATAACCCTAACCCTAACCAAATGTTTTTCGTAGATTCCGAAAAGCCATAGATAACCTGCTACACACTCTGTTCCCAAACCGATGGATCCCACTTTACACAAGCATCCGATTCCAGCGAAAACTAACATACAAGGTACAGTGGTACACAATTACGGCCGACGCGATCAGTTGGGCTGTCGGGAGTCTAAAACTTGGTATCTGAAAATAACCTGAAGATCCATTGATGTCTGATAATACATAAAAATACCATCACCGAAAAATTAATTTCCCAATGCAGGAGTGTATGGACAACAAGAAATGGCAGGATGAGGTTCTAGCAACAGCAGGGAAATATCTTGCTCAGGCAATCTTAGCTGGTGGGATCTACTACAGTGCTACTAGGGAAGGTGGATGGGCTAAAATTGGCCTAGAATGGGCGGGAAATAGGATTGTAAATACTGGAGAGAGGGTTTTCGGAGGACTTCGTGAGTATTTGCCAGTCTAAACTTGGACTGTGGGCAGGTCGGTAGAACTTTGACAGAGAAAGGGTAGGTCTGAATTTAGGATATATCAATTTAGGGTAGGTCTGAATTTAGGATACCGACCTGCCGGACTGTACAATTTGCATAAAAATTTACATAATAAAAAGTGTTGACACTTGACCCTCATTGCATAAACTTTTTTTAGTTTTGACCCTCATTGACCAAGTGCCTTTGATTTGATTATACATTTTTTAATTTTAAAATTTTTATGATTATTGTATTATTTTCCTACCAAAAATGAATGATGCGTTTACTCATCTAAAACAAATAACAATAATTCCCAATGGCTCTTTCTTGCACACCTGTTCTATTCTATTGCACATTCTACTGCACCTGTGTTAAGTCAGTGACGGAGGAGTAGGCTGACATGGAGGAAGCGGATCCAACATTGAGGTTCATAGTACTGACTCGTCTGACAGCATGTCTGAAGCGCCTCCTCCCCACCGTTGTAGCGAGCCTTGGAACATGATCTTGTTGTTGGGCTCGTCGCATGATTTGTAATGTACTAGAGAGGACTAGAGAGAATACTATAAGATATTAGAATAGGATAGGATTCGTTTTATTCAAACTCGAGGAAGGAGGGTCGAACAAGGAAAGATAAGATACCACTGCTACGGAGATCATACGAATCAATTGTGACGGCAAGAATTACGACTTTTCGGGAACAGAGGATTTATTACACAGTTATCTATCATTGCACGCCGAACAGATGGATTCGATAGTATGCAGGATAATGTTGCAGGTATATCACGATGGAGAATTAATTTAAATATGGCGCTGATATATTCGTTATAGCGGTCACGATGTCCTGCACGATTTGTCAGCATGAAACATAACTTTGTGGTTAAACTATAGACGTTAGTTTTGGATTTAGTGGCTTATATTAGTGCATCGGCCCATAGAAAACATTCATTTGAGCGGATATATTTCTCACCTAGTTGACACAAGCTTTATCATTTATTGTTACAGACGAACGACATGAAATGGTGATCATTTCTTTTTATCGGTATAATTTATCAATCCTCTCTGATCTAGCCCTACCTCAATTGTTTAGCAATGGTTGGGATTAAAATTACCTCTTGAGCGTTAGAACTGTTACAGGTTGATCCCTGGGAACTGAATGAACTGAGACGGCGACCTCTGGATGCGGCCGCTCCCGCCACAATAATCTTTGTTAGGATCTTCTTGTGCCATAGCTTCATGGGCATCTTGCTCAGCTGTAGTTAGAAGCTAGTTCTCCAGGGGGGAGGGGATTTGTTACACTGGGTCAATTATAATAATGCTGGATAATTAAGGAGTTTCGTTCAAATCGCACATTTAACAAGAACATCGTTTGGAGACTAGGCAGGTAATTAGGCAAGTGCAAGAAGATCTAGGTTTTAGAATAATTTAAACAGGTCAACAAACAGAGTTTAAAATGGCCGGCGAAGATCAAATACCGACGATCAATTCATTGATCCAAATTCAGATCATCCCCTGTATATTATGTATTCAGAAACCTAGGAGATCTACAGCAGCTCTGTAAAAACAAGTTGATTTCTGATTCTCTCTGTAAAATTAAACTATTTGTGGAGTGCCGACTGAGTATCAACAAGAGAGGGGTCACGTTGGTAAAACTAGGATGTTGCAGCACATGCGTGTCAATTAGAGATTCTGAAAACAAGCATACCAAGCAACATGGTGTTTTTTGTGGCCCAGCTTGTATTGGCCCCCTGATACACTAGGCTACATGTGTCAAATAGAGAGCGTGGTAAGAGGCACATCTAGGGCGGCTTTTGAATATAGTCATGATTGAAAACAAGCCATTATTGTATATGCGAAGCGGGAGGCAAAACGGACAACAAGTTCGGAAAGTAAGAAAAACAAACATTTTCAACAAGAAGCTAACCTATAGAAGCTACTTGGCGAAGAATTGTAACTCACAGAAGAGCAGTGGACCATGATCACGGGACTAGTTGGGTTGTTAGTGGCCATGTGTGTTCGCATGATGATAATACAGTGCTTATTCCTAGCCCATAACAACCGCACAGCTCTGCAGTAGCGGCTAATTATAAAGATGAAACAACACACTATCTCTCTATCTTACTATCTTTCTCTATCTTTCTATCCTTCTCTAGCGTTCTTCTATCTCTCACAATCTGGCAGCAGCTTGACTGCAGGAGTTGCAGCTCAGTATATATCAGAATTATCACTAAGGTGTCTTACTGCAGCCATATATTGCTGATGGAAAACCCATCAATCGGATATCGGGATATTTGCAGGCTTTACCTGTATCTATGCGGACATAAAAGTTTGCGAGTCAAAGATGGAAATCAGAGAGTAAAATGTGGATAGGACGTACAGAAAATAAAGCGAGTGATCATATGAAAGATATCACAGAAACTTCATAGTTTTTGTAATTGGGTAACCGGAACCGTTTGCTTGCGGATTTTCCACGAGATTAGGAGATCCGGAAAAATATTGCATGAGAAATTCGCAACAGCTTGTGGAACCATCAACTGCCGGAATGTGTAACTGTGCTGAAAACTGAATAAAATACGCGATTCCGTGTAAGACAATTAACGAAGCCCCATCTAAGGTGTGTGACAGCCACAAGTAAAGCCCACAAAAGGCAAACATAGAACTGGGAACTGTAGACATGTTTTATCAGCTCTGATAACGTGTCTACACTCTACTGGGCTGAGTAATATACTTGGCAGCCAAGTAATTTGTATGCAATTTCTCTCCTTCGCCACACTCTGTTGCTTACTACTCCCAGACACACATTATATGGCTCCTATACATTATATCTGGTGGCTTAGACCCCCTGCAGGAGGCGCTGATGCTTGGGATCAGTCTAGTACAACAGGAGGGAGACATCTTGCTTGCTATTTGTAAGTAACAATATATCACAAATTCTCAGGGTTCTATATCTTTCTCTCTAGAGAGATATGTTTCTTTTTTCATTTCATCTCTCTTGTCCCATGGGAAGTTCATTTTGTTTGGTTATAAACAGAAATATCAAATAGAGGAATACATATCTCCATGGCCATGCAACCCGGGTGTCCTGGTAGGTATTTGAAAGAATTGAGAATAGGGTCAGGCCAATGCTCTGACAGTGATTAACTGGTTATCTGACTTACCTCAATTGCATTGGAGCTGCTACACTGTGACATAGTTGCATTGCTGAGAGTCCCAAGCCGAGCAAAAGACCTCATATTCTTAGGTCTTCCACAATCACTCATCACAACAGCTACAGATCTAACTAAAATAATGGTTTGACAGGAAGGCTAGGGACTGGGTATTTGATCTTCAAAGTAAATTTTCAACAGACAAAATTACAAAATATGCAACTCTTGAATTTTCAAAACAATTACTCAGGCAGCTTAAGAGATTTAGCCTGTAGCAGCACAGGATCAAATTCAAAACAATGAGTAAACTGTAGCAGTTTAAAACCACTGACATATCGCACTACTGCGAGGAAAGAAGATTCGCCGTCTTAGATATTTAATGACATAATAGGACCTTTACAATCGGAGATGATTTAACTAAGAGAGTGAGAGAGAAGAGATCAGAGAGAGATGGAGAGAGAGAGAGAGAGAGAGGGGGGGATAAAATAAAAGAGACTAGAGACGGCTATGCCGACAGGAATCAATCGCAACAAAGAAGACTGAATGGATAAAACAAGCGGACAATCCTGAAAGACCCTTCGCAACAACAGACTAGTGATGTGAAAAACAGGAAAGTGCAGAGAGCCTGGAAATCGTGCATGCTGTTCAGTGCAGAGACTTTACAGCACGATGATCATCACGACGTTGCGGTTAGTGTGTGTAATCGGAATAAACAGCCATCGCTCGACCACTGAACTACATCTTTCTCCTTCACGCTCGCTTTACTTTCATATTCAATAAACTGAAACCACTCGAGTGAGAGAGAGAGAGAGAGATCTATCTCTCTTATAACTCTCGTTCACTCTATCTTTTCGTTCACTCTTTCCGTGTCTCATCGGATGTTTATAGAACTTTTTAAAAGTCTTGCAACTCTCATAATGATTGCAATGAGTGTGAACGGTTTACACATAGCCTGCAAGCATTTTACTATCATCTCTACCTCTCTATCTCTGCAGCCTTGATCATGTCCTCTGATCTCCCTTTCTCACTATACCTCTCTTCCTTTCCATCTTTTTCCCCAATCATATGACGATCAAACTGAATTGAATGAGAAAAAAAATTTAAACGGATACGTAGCGTAACGTAGTTATGCCACCCCGTACAGATATCCGACGTCGTTGGCAGATTCGCTGCCAAGGGGACATCTACCACAACATGAAATGCAGGTGTTGTGAAAGTGTGATTTTCAATTTGGCTTTTCGACTTTCGTTCAAAAAGCCAGGCTTTTTGGTCAAAAAACCAGACTTTCGTGATGTGCAACTAGCGCTGCTTTTTTACTAGGGAGGTCGCGATGAAAGGGTCGAGCATGTCCATCAATTCCCACAATCAGCCAAAATTAAATAAAAATAGAAAAAATAAAAAAAGAATATTACAATTGCAACATAACTCACCACATTAGAATGAGATGTCCTTGTTAGAGAGTGGCTGGACGGTAATGACATGGCGATCCTCACTGATCTGCAGGGGTGGTGGGGATCATTATAATTGTAATATCAACAAGAATATAATATGGTAGCAATTGGTAGTAATTAGTAGGAATTAGCGTTCAGAGTTCAGACAAAATAATAATTCAATTGGTGGGATGTTGGTAACGAAGTTACCCCTCTGTAGGGCATTGCAAAAGTAAGGCACGTCTTAGCGTGCCCACAATGTAGGGGGAACTGCGTTACCAAGGTGGGATGCAAGTTATCAATTAAATTCAACTTTGTTTCACACTGTAGTAGTTACATATGCTTAGTTGGACTAAAAACCACAACAAATGCATGTTATGCTTCAATGGATATATATTGTACTAGTCACGACTCACGAACTGTAAAACTCAAGCGAATAATGAGTATAATTCATATTTATTATAAATCTCAACATGATTTGGCGATTTGCAAAGTTATAGTACAAGGACGTGACTACGAATCGTTTGTGTGAAAAAACCAGTACATATTATGCCGTATATCATTCATTGCTCAATCGATAGTTTACAATATCTTAAACAGTACGAGTACAGATGATTTTAACAGAGAGATATTGTGATCGAAGTTACTGTTATCATCATGAAAGAAGTGACTCAAGGAACCGAATAAAGTGCATGCATGGTGATCAGGTGCAGTAAGTTACTGAGTAATATCACGAACGATATATCTATTCGCTATTCGATAGTTAGCAAAATTTCAACATATCAAAACAGCTTCAACTTAAAGATAGAATGAAGCTATAACTAGAGCGGTTTTCACAGACATCCCATCGATTTAACTACGCAGCCATATCCATACATATATCTTTATTTACTTTAGAAGCTACAGCATCAATAAATATCAAAGCGAATTTCTCTGCAAATATGTTGCCATGGGTACTAATTGGTATAGCTTGAAGACATGAAACAAAATTATGACACAATATACTATATATATGCCCATAACAGCTTTCACTCCCTCCCTCCCTCCTAGGCTTGTGTGTGTGTGTTTACAGCAAGCAGGTTCTGTGTTCAACACACGTGTTAATGTACATGTTAAAGACAGCCTACTAGCATATTACCTTAATTCTGCATCATAGCCACGTCAATGTGAATATATTCACGAATTCCACCACGCCAATCTGTATAATCCGCGGGCTGATGTTTATTCGCTTCATACTTATCGACGTGTCTTGGTAGAAGTCCATTATATGATCTAATGAATGATGCGAGTGAGAAATTTGTAAGTGTTCAAGTTCAAGTTCTATTCAAGAGCATAGAGCATGAAGCTATGCCCTGACCGAAAGGAATGACGCAAAAACCCAAGCGAGAGTAATTTCCCCTGTACGATTTGGTGAATTCGTGAACCCAATGGGACAGGCAGCTTCGCTTTGACCCAAAGTGAGAGCTGTCTGGTATTACCAGTTACCAGTGGTAACACGCTTAGATCGGCCCCGCCTGACCAGAGCAAGGTTCAAATGATGGTTTCTTGAATTTTTCTGGGGTGAAGCCTAGGCATTTGTCTGATTTTCCCATCAGCAACGGACCGGAGAGTGACTGGCTCTATCAGACTGCGGAATCAGGAAACAATGCTGTGCTGCGCCAAAGGAAAATTTCTGTCAGGCAGAAAATGGATCCTCTGATTTGACGATTTGTTTTAAATCGGCGCAGCATCCGCTGATTGTGTGTCTCAACATTTTTGTGTACCAAAAATAACCCCGGTGACAG
Organism: Pleurobrachia bachei; assembly: GCA_000695325.1. Classification (NCBI taxonomy): domain Eukaryota; kingdom Metazoa; phylum Ctenophora; class Tentaculata; order Cydippida; family Pleurobrachiidae; genus Pleurobrachia; species Pleurobrachia bachei. The sequence goes on along the minus strand of AVPN01000025.1, from coordinate 29,844 downwards.
AAATTTTAGCGTGAAACCACCCGCGTGTGTAGGGCGTTGTCAATCGTGCGGCTCACAACTTGCGCGAAGGAGTCTACAAAAACTTGAATCGCGACCGGATCAGGGGGTTACCTGTCTGTCTAATGCAGACAGCTGTGAAAATATGTTTTTGTGCCAATTGTAGGACTTGGCGTGACCCCGAGAGACTGCAAACTCTCAGAGAGAGAGAGAGAGGGAGAGAGAGAGAGAAAGAAGGGAAGACACACGCTACATACTTCTCTTTGTATGAGAGAGAGAGAGAGAGAGAGTGAGAGAGTGAGTGAGAGAGAGAGAGAGAGGACTACCGCGGACCAGCAACAAAGGACCAGCCACCTACATCCCCTACCTATATTCTCATATCAGATGAGATCGTTCATTCTATATTCATTTGTTACTGATATATATTTATGTTTTCCAGTTGTGCTCAGTTAAATTGGTAGCCAGTATTGAGGGCACAGCGACCTGCTAGTGCTCTCTTAGCTTAGTCTCTGTAGCACTCCTGATCCTAGGCTTTTTCCGTTGCCTGGTGAGAGAGGGAGTTGTTGAGACAGATTCGGGCCAATACATAGTAAATGTTAACGGTTACCATGACAATATACCATGGTAACACAGCTAATTTTTGTTACCATGGTAACACACCTGGTATGTTGGTTCATGTTTCTCAAGATCTTCCATGAATGTCTTGTGTTTAGTCAGCAACATCTCCGCCTCCATCAGAGTCTGTCCAAGGTTCTTGTTATCAAGGGATATCTCCTTCTCCTTCATCACCTGCCAGACGGTTAAATTCTCGGAGGTTATCCTTCTTCTCCACCTTCTTTCTTTTCTTTTCCAGGGGCTCCTCCAGCTCCGCGAACCTGAGAGTGATTAATTAGCTGATTAATTGATTAATTGAATGGAAAGTATAATTGACAGTCCAACCCCTGAGAAACCAAGCCCCCATCTAGTGAGGTTCAAAAGACCCTAGAATTTAGAAAAAAGGCCAAGAAGGTCAATGACATTTTCTATGTAGGAACTGGGAGCCGCCAGACGATCGGGGAACGTAGTACATTATTATTTTTTCTCTCTTTTAATTTCCTTGATTTAGAATTGAAAAATCATTAATTAGTGAATTAAAACATGAGACGAACCGCGTCGAAACCAAAGGTTGAGTAAAAAATAATAATCGAGGAGACTTAGAAAATAATTACAGTCGGACAGAATTATTTTATCACGTGCGACACGAAGAAGGATATCCGGGATCGCGAGGGAAAATATAGAAGAGCTGCTGAGTAGTCCGTAGTAGTGGCGCATCTGTTTTTTCCCATCATATCTCCACCCCACTAGTTTTTTAAACTCCACTGATGAATTTGATCTTGCTCTGGAAGGTGCCTTAAATACCTTCAAAATGTTAGATATTAGATATAGTGTTAACGCTACAGCTGTGGTAGATTATAATGCAATTATTTTCTTAACAAATCATCCTTTTTATTTGCCAAGTTATGACTGCAGTTTGAACATAACAACTTTTTATAGAGCACACAACTACAATGAGAGTGAGAGAGTGAGTGAGAGAGAGAGAGAGAGGACTACCGCGGACCAGCAACAAAGGACCAGCCACCTACATCCCCTACCTATATTCTCATATCAGATGAGATCGTTCATTCTATATTCATTTGTTACTGATATATATTTATGTTTTCCAGTTGTGCTCAGTTAAATTGGTAGCCAGTATTGAGGGCACAGCGACCTGCTAGTGCTCTCTTAGCTTAGTCTCTGTAGCACTCCTGATCCTAGGCTTTTTCCGTTGCCTGGTGAGAGAGGGAGTTGTTGAGACAGATTCGGGCCAATACATAGTAAATGTTAACGGTTACCATGACAATATACCATGGTAACACAGCTAATTTTTGTTACCATGGTAACACACCTGGTATGTTGGTTCATGTTTCTCAAGATCTTCCATGAATGTCTTGTGTTTAGTCAGCAACATCTCCGCCTCCATCAGAGTCTGTCCAAGGTTCTTGTTATCAAGGGATATCTCCTTCTCCTTCATCACCTGCCAGACGGTTAAATTCTCGGAGGTTATCCTTCTTCTCCACCTTCTTTCTTTTCTTTTCCAGGGGCTCCTCCAGCTCCGCGAACCTGAGAGTGATTAATTAGCTGATTAATTGATTAATTGAATGGAAAGTATAATTGACAGTCCAACCCCTGAGAAACCAAGCCCCCATCTAGTGAGGTTCAAAAGACCCTAGAATTTAGAAAAAAGGCCAAGAAGGTCAATGACATTTTCTATGTAGGAACTGGGAGCCGCCAGACGATCGGGGAACGTAGTACATTATTATTTTTTCTCTCTTTTAATTTCCTTGATTTAGAATTGAAAAATCATTAATTAGTGAATTAAAACATGAGACGAACCGCGTCGAAACCAAAGGTTGAGTAAAAAATAATAATCGAGGAGACTTAGAAAATAATTACAGTCGGACAGAATTATTTTATCACGTGCGACACGAAGAAGGATATCCGGGATCGCGAGGGAAAATATAGAAGAGCTGCTGAGTAGTCCGTATTAGTGGCGCATTTGTTTTTTCCCATCATATTGATATCTCCATCCCACTAGTTTTTTAACTCCACTGATGAATTTGATCTTGCTCTGGAAGGTGCCTTAAATACCTTCAAAATGGTACCAAGGCATCTGAAGCTGAACCATATACTGAACCTGAATATACCAAATATGGCAACCAATCGAATTACACGGCCGCGGCGAGACGTATTAACCCCTACTACGGCCACTCTTCATCTACCAAAAATGGCAACCAATCGAATTCTACCACAAGGTTTAACACGGAGAGTGCTTCTCGTAGATATCATGACTGTGAAGTTGTGGAAGTGAATGGTTACCTACACGAAGAGTGCCTTATGTACGATTATAATGCAAATGGTCTGTATACTAATAGTAGTAATAGTAGTTTAGTATACAAGTGCCCCTGGTCAGATGAATTTTACGATAATGATGATGACTCAGCAAACTGTAAAGGCATTTCTTTCACAAACCGCTGCCCAAACGACACGGGATTTTACCAGGCATGCGGACCTGATGCTTGTTCATGGTCCAGAGAACTAAACGGGACAACCCTCCTTTGCGGAGCGTCCATCTACGAAATTGATCATGGTAGATTCTATAGTTATAGCTATCTAGAAAATGAGGCTCACTGTAATCCATCTAAAAAATGTGACAGGGGTTTGTCGACGGAGTGTGATGGAAAATGTGATGCTTATAATAACGGTAGGTACTGTGAAGATGAGTCGTACTGTAACGGTGTGCAGTATGGTGTGTGGTGTGGGTACAAATGGGTGGCTCCTTTCTCGATGTGTGATGGATGGAAAGATTGTCCCAATGGAGAAGATGAAGTTGGGTGCAACAATTGGACCACTGCTGACCATACCACATGTAAAAGAAAGTGGGGACAACGTTTCAAGATCCAGCAAACTATGCGGTGCTTCGAAGCATATGAGTATGGAATGTGTCGCAATATGCAGGATCAGACCAACTGCAGTGATCCTGATAGAGTCGTAGTTCAGTGTCTGTCAGAGGGATACCCAACAAATATTTCTATCTGGGGATACTGTAAGGGCTATGAAGATCTTTGTGATGATAACTACAATAATGAGTGTTTTCAACCTGAACTGGGCTGTACAATCCACAAGGGACAAAAGTGCGATGGACACGTTGATTGTAGTTTGAGAAGAACTGACGAAAGCTGCGCTAGTCTCACTAGCGTTAGTTGTGTCCGAAGATTCCGATCAGAGCACGTGAAAAGGAATACCCCACTCAGGATACCATTAGAATGGATTATGGACGGCCAGATTGACTGCCTCGATGGGATAGATGAAGATCTAGACAAATGGAAAAAGTGTGGATCATGCAACAACGCGAACGCCCATTACATAGATCCCGAATCGGATTGTCAGCAGATGCTCCTATGCCCGTCTGAAGAAAAATTTATACATTTTACTAAACTTTGCGATGGAGTTAACACGTGTTCTTTTGAAAACGAACTTTGTGCAGCGGTCAATAATTTTGGAATCGAAGAAGTTTCTCGCAACGCTCGTATTACGAGTAATGGTCAGCGGATACTGCTACCTTGCGAATCGGAAGGAAGTGAGAACTCATCACGCCACCTGACTAACTGTACAACGATAGAACACAAGACTGGACTCGTACAAACAGTTCTTGATGTCCAGAAACCTGTGATGATCATAATACCCAAAGACAAGATCCACTGCTCACATTTATACGGGGAAAACTATGTGTATGCGGCATGCAACAAACGTTGTTTGGATGCTGAATGCCCTCTCATCGATGTTCCAGGAGACACTTGTGAGAATAAAGATGAATCCAGAGTCCGAGCTCTCACAAAGAATAACACGCTAACAACTGTGCTCAAAATGGAAGACGGTACAGAGTACGAGTACGACACACAGATTTTCCCGTGTGTCAACAAAAATTGTGTCCAATATGCACAAGTATGCGACCTTAAAGACGACTGCGGGGATGGTTCTGACGAGAAGAACTGTGAAAACAATTTTAAATGTAGTTCCAGTGATACTTATCTGAACTTGTCACAATTGTGCGATGGAGTGGTAAGTTGTAGGGACTACTCTGACGAATGCCAGCCTCAATGTCCACCAAGCAACAAAAACATTTTTGCGAACAACTACCTAAGGACTGCCAGCTACACCATGGGACCCATGGCCACGGTGCTGAACATTGTTTCTCTTGTGAGATCAGGTTCTAAACTAATCCACATAGAAACATATGAAATGTTTCTAAACCAGTTAACCATCCTTATGATCAATCTGGGAGACTTGTTTATAGGAGTTTATCTCATTGCAGTATCCTACTTTGACTACATCAAATCTGATGGGAGGTATTGTCAGAATCGGCATTTTTGGTTCAGTTCTACGGAGTGCTCCTTCCTTGGGGTTCTGAGCACCACTGGATCTCAACTTTCTCTGTTTGCAATGACAGTTCTGGGAGTTAGTAGAGTAACTAACGTGGGGAACCTAGTCCTTCGAGACTGCCAAACCTTTAAGTCCACAGTTAAACTAGGAATTCTTGCAGCCGGTCCAATCTTGGCAAGCTTGGTGGTAGCCATTACCCCAGTTTTACCCATATTTGAGGACTACTTTGTCAACGGATTGTACTATGGAAATTCTACGTTATTTGTCGGGCCTGTTGACAAGCCCCGGCATTTTGCAGCTTTTCGGGTGTATTTTGGTGAAAATTCCAGTTCTTGGAGTAACGAATCATCCTGGGGAGAGATAAGATCGGCAGTTGCTAAAATGTTCTCAAGTGACTCTAACATAAAAGGTAAAATGATTTTACTAAAATCAGCTGTTACAAGACCATTGCACCATTGATTGAGAAGTTACACAACACGCTGGTTGACACGCTAAACTGTAACACCAAGTGTGTTTAGGGTCGACCCTTCTCATTACGCACCAGTAACATATTGATACCCTGATATCCGCTTGGGATCTGATGCCATGCTGTCTGGCGCCGCCGACCCGATCTGAGCGCACTGTCGCGCACTCAGTTGAGTTCCCAGGCACTGTATGGCGGCACCATACCCCATTCTCAAATTGAGCTCAATTTGAGAATGGGGTATGGTGCCGCCATACAGTGCCTGGGAATCTCTAACTGGTGCCTAAGGCTAGGCACTTGATACGCAACACGCCTAGCTGTATTTGGGCGAGAAACAAATATTGCTTATAGGACTAATATTCCTCATTTGCTTTCAGAGATGAAAGGCGATACCGTTCACTTCTACGGCAACGACGGTGTTTGTATCTTCAAGTACCTAGTGAGAAGAGACGATCCACAGTGGATCTTCTCCAGCTCTGTCCTGCTGATGAACTGCCTTTGTTTCCTGCTCATTTCCGTCAGTTACATGCTCATTGGCTACAAAATTAACTTGTCAGGTAGGGGACCAACCAATAATAATTGCAAAACAAACAGCTCGAATAAGTTTCCACGTTTTCAAGAAGTTTTCCAATAATAAATTTTCTCAGGCAGGAACAGCGGCCGTGCTGGTAGAAACGATCGGGTGCTGCAAATAAAAATCCTGGCCATCATCATAACGGATTTCTTTTGCTGGATCCCTCTGGGTGTTGTGGCTTTCCTACATCTAGCAGAAGAGATCGATGCCACGAGCTGGTATCCCTTTTTCTCCATCCTGATTCTGCCGATCAACTCTGTCATCAACCCTTTCCTTAACGAGTCAAAATTCTACTGGAGGATCTTTAGTACCATGGCGAGGTTCCCAGTTAGGGCTGTACGACGACTCTGGTCGTTCATCCAGGTTAGGAAGAGGGACTTTCTGAGAATTCCTGCTGCTATGGAGACGGTGGCATCTGAAGCTACCGGGACTGCAACCACTGCTGTCTAGGGAACTATACCCGAGGTGACAAGACAAATTACAGACTATGTTTTTATCATAGACGATGTTAGATAATAATATCTAGTTCCTAGGTTGGACACTAAACATGCAACTAATAAAACTACTGGATACTCAACAACAGGGGATGAATAGTGTTCCTCGTATTGGATCTTAATTGCAGAAAAGACTTGTTACTCAACAAGACAAGACAGTTGGCTGATCGGATTTTAATCATAGGGAAGGATAAGCTTTTGCTGAATTGTAGAACTAACTAATATATATATATATATAACAGTATAGGCAGTGACAAGTTATGTTTTTTTGTTGGTACATACCAATCCGTGAACAATGAGCCACAAAAAGTGAAGCGTTTTTGAAGTGTGCAAGCTATATATGTCTTTCTTTTTTGTTTCTCTAAAATTCAGAAACTTTTACTGGGTCCCGGTAATCCAACCCGTATTGAGTGCGAATTAATAGGATAAGGGCTGGGTTGGGCCGTGAAAAAAAGTTGGAGATCTTATTTTGCTGTAAGTGGATTAAAAGGGAAGAAATTTCAGGTTGAGACTTCTCCTGTCAGGCCAATGCTCTGGCCACACTTTTCGCGAGTGAGAAGTGGGTCAGGCCAATGACAGGACTTCTCAAAAAGCGCCGGGGCCAGGGCCCCGGTGTCCCCCTGTAATTCCTACACCTCTGATTTAGAGCCGGGTAAAATTGCTGAAGTATGTCTAGAAAAGTGAAGGTGGTTTTAAATTGAGAGCTGTCAATCAACAAGTTTTGAAAATTCCTTGAATCTCTGACTAGACACTGGGAAACGTGAGGAACAGCGCAGCTTTTGACTGCAAACCACTGCTGATGTGACCTCATATGTGCTCATGGACACCATCTATGAAAGATTACTCCGCATCCCCCTATCATAGCTAGCTCTATCTCAATACGGAGTTCATTTGTAACAGCGCTGTTCGGGAAAAAAAAGAATTACAAAAAACAAGTACGAAAGATAAAAATAAATCACTAATTATTGTCAATCAAATCAAAAAGCTCCAAAAGCGGCTAGCTTTATAACTAGATTAATGATGAAATGGAGATCGGCCCCGCCAGACAGAGAAAGGTCTAAATGATGGTTACTTGAATTTTCATGGAGCGATGCATTTGTTTGATTCTCCTATCTACAACGGATCGGCACCGGAGAGAGACATGACTGGGGAATCAAGAAACAGCGCTGCGCTGCGCCAAACCAGGAAATGAAAATTCCTGCCTGGCAGAAAAATTTAAAAAAATTCTCTAATTTGTTTTTTTGGCGCGTCGTCCGCTGATCGCGCGGCTCAACATTTGCGCGTAACAAACATGCCACATTTTTATATATATATCTTCGAATGTTGGCCGTTTTTACTTTTACCAGACAAAGCATTGGCCCGATCCCATTCTCATTTCTGCCAGAACCGCCGTCAAAGCATTGGTCTTACAGAGACAAAGTAAAACAAGTTAGCTTTTTTAACTTAACTAGGTTGGTTGGTAAAGTTAACAGGAGTTTTCAAAAACGATTGGCATATTTCGCAAATCTCTCTTTCGGGTGTGACACTTCTCTACTGTACTATCATAGCTAGCTCTATCTCAATACGGAGCATATTTGTAACAGCTGTTCGGGAAAAGATTTAAGAAAGAATTACAAAAAACAAGTATGAAAGATAAAAATAAATCACTAATTATTGTCAATCAAATCAATTCAGTCTGTAAGCAAAGAGTGCGATTTTGATTCTCAATCTCTCCCAAAGTTCTTACTGTTAGATCTTGAACAGTTGTAAATATCACCAGCTCGCTGTTATAAACACATCAGAAAAAAGGATATCACAGCACTCTTTGCAGCCAGACAAAATTATAATTAGTGTTGTCATTATATAATAACTGCCAAAATCAGACTGGACGAGAAAATATGATCACAAACTTTAGATCCAGCAGCTCAGAGGATCACATATTATTGAATCGAACAATTTAGAACGTGTTTTTCCTGTGTTAACCGTTCACAAACAATTTCCAAAAACACAACTGTCTCAATATTTTCCTATTAAACACAGCAGTTCTCTCTCTTTCTCACTCTTTCTCAGCTCTCTCTCACTTTCTCTCTCTCTCTCTCTCTCTCTCTCTCTCTCTCTCTCTCTCTTTCTCAGCTCTCTCTCACTCTCTCTCTTTCTCAGCTCTCTCTCACTCTCTCCCTATTTTCTGTTTTGATAAAACTAAAAAACAGATCTCCCCAACAGATAGTGTCCACATATTTATCACAGTATTACACGACCCCCATTTCCAGCTCCCTACTAAACAATTTCCTCAATCCTCGACAGTACTTTCACTTCTTCGAACTCCACCGAGAGACATAATCACGCTCCTCACGAGGCCATCATTTCGATATAATTTCCGGGAATCAGTCCCTTTTCGTTATCGTTTCGCTGCGCTTTCACCCATCCAGTACCGTTGTCCTCCATTATAAACAGGAACTCCCCTTGGTATATATCCAGTTCGTCATCGTGTTGGGCTGAGAAAGGGAGATAGGGGGATTAGCTGGGGGTATGATTAGCTGTGAAAGGGAGAGACTAGAGAGGGGGATTAAAAGGGGGGATGATTAGCTATGAAAGGGAGAGGTGGTAGGATTAGTCGGGGTGAAAAAATAAGGCTGTGACGTGTTTTCACGAGTCAGGGCAGGTTATGGAATTGTTAGTATGGAGACAAAGCAGAGCGGTATAACGTACCAGTATAATCGTAGAGAACTGAACACAGTTGTCCTCCCTCCGGGGTAGGTGGAACCGGGGGCGGCTGGTCGGGCACTGAAATGAAGATATGTTACAACACATTCAGGTTTTTGCTGATGGGTTCAGATAGATAGGACTTGTGTCGAGAGTGAGTGCATCTGTTGTACAGAGGTCTTGTATTCTAATTCAGTACTGATCAGCAGGTAGTGTGAATATTGATTGATTGATCTTCTTCCGCCTTTATCACACGCAGTTTGTAAGTGAAGAACTAGGAAGAAACACCAAACAACATGTTCCCAAACTCACTTTCATAGTAAGAGTTCATGGTGTTAAACTCGTTGGTATTTGATTCCGCTCCTGGGGAGGCTGGTACAACTCCAAACTCTGTCTCACCACCATTGTCCACTACTGGATCCGCTTCGGCAGACTGTGGGGGGAGGGGATGTTACATTGTTAAGTAGGAAATGTTACGGGGTTAGCCGTTAGGGGAGGATGATGATATGAGTTGGACCGGAAGAAAAAGAAATTGAGAATAGTGATACAATCGCGTCGTCATAGCAACAATGACACCACAGGCGTTTTATCACAAACACAGGGGCAGAGATTATATTTTATCAGGAAAAAAGCAGACAAGGTCACAATCAGCCAAATCACGACATTTATGACGTCATCACGACAATCAGGATCCGACAGAAACAAGTAAACAACCAATCAGAACACGTTGATTAAGTCACGTTGACTGGTTATCAGCCAATCAGGGACCAGTATTTCCTGATTCGGTCGGTTCCTGACGACATTAGTGACATCACTAATAATTGGGCCCATTAGGGGTCATTTCTTACTTTAGCCTCCGGTGCTACACTGGCGCTATTGTCATCTTGCTGGGACAGATCAATCTGAACCGAAATGGGAAACTTAGCTCAACTAGTTATTGATCGCATCACGTTTAAATTATGTTTCCGGACCACTAAAACTAGTTGAACCGAAGACCAAGATATATCTAACCTACCCCCTCCCCAACTAAACCCTAGTGGCTAGTAGATTATCACGATTCATATTGGGTCCTTCATATTTCGCTTACATGTGATGCGTGAGAGATAGAGGAGGATATAGAGATTCCATCACCGTGACTCGTTAGATGTGACCCAATGGCCGGTTTCTCAGGAGCTGGCATGTTATTTAACGTTGATAAGTAGCACTGGGGAGAGGGAGTTTATAAGTAACACTGGGAAGGAAGAGGGGGAGTTGATAAGTAACAGCGGGAAGGAGGAGGGGGAGTTTAGAATACCCTTCTCTACAAGTTTATACCAGTCACATTCAGTATCCGATATAAGGAATATATATCCCCTCCGAGCACAATGGCAGACCATATTATATCAGGTAGGAAGGGGTGCTACAAATCCAAACGCTTGTTGATCTACCCTACTCCCCTCAAAACTACCCCTGTGTGCAGTACCTGATAAGTATGAAGCTCAGTGTGGAGTTTCTCAAGCTCCGCAGCTATCATATCTAGCTGTTGTCTACTCTCCTCAATAGCCTTGTCATTACCCAACTCGGGCTTCTTTGAGTATAACTCCAGGATGTCTTCAACCCCTGTCCGGGCCTTTAACTGTACATCGATCTTGTCCTGCAGATGCCATGGTTTAGTAGGGGGGGGGGCCGGCTGAAGTTTTTGAAGTTTTCGAAGTCGACTTCAAAAACTTCAAAAACTGGAAAGGGTAGGAAAATTCAAAAACTTCAAAAACTTCAAAAACCTATAAACCAGGAAATGATCGAAATTTCGGTTTGATTTGGTTCAATTAGGTGTTTCTTTGATGGTTTGTATGGTTTAAGTGGAAAATAAATCGAAAAATTTTCTAAGTCATTTTTGCAGTATGATTTGAGCTTCGAAATTTTCAGGAAACTTTTTTCTATAAAAATCCATGGAGAGCACTAATCCAAGTAATCAAAGCGTTTAGAATCACTTTCTGAAGAAAACATTTTTTTGGAATTTTGAAGTCAATTTTTGAAGTCAATTTTTGAAGTCAATTTTGTAAGTCAATTTTGTCGAAAAATTTGTGCTGTATGATATGTACGGGTATGTATTAACATGTTTAATATGTTTATGTCCTGTAAAGTTCTCAAAAAGTTGTTTTAAAAGCGCAAATAATGAATTATCAATACTTTTGAAGTTTTTGAGGTTTTTGAAGTTTTTTTCAAAAACTTCAAAAAC
>AVPN01000024.1:154074-166667 GCA_000695325.1 Pleurobrachia bachei | reverse complement strand
GTCCCTGGTATGTGCGACATTGACAATGTGATTGGATTGGATCATCTCGGAAAATGTGGGTTTCTAGGAATTGAGGTACTGGATCAGTCTCGTACTCGGCATTCCTGGAAACCTATGAAACCTGAGTCTGAGTTAGTTAGAGTGGCCCTTACGAGCTGCTCTTGGATTCGATTTGTTGTTATTCCCCCAAAGTTAGGGTCGCGCGCGGTGTCGATGCGATGGAAGTTTAACTTTTCAGCACTGTAATCTCTACCAGCGTGGGAAAATTATCAGTACAAACCCCGGCGACGCGTCGCGACGAACCTTTTATTTATTCCTCGCGCTCGCCCGTTTTTACCGATATCATACGCTCAAAACTGCAGTATTTTAATAAGGTTAACATAAATTAATCCTTTACAACAAACTGAAATAAACAGGCCAATAGAGTACGCGATTTAACAACAAAATCTGTCCAATTAACTTCATCGCACACCCATAACAAAAGCAATAAAAAGGAGGTATACAAATCGTAAGGTTACCCTCATTAAGTCCAATTATTTCTTTAAGTGACAGGGGGCGCTAGCCGCAAAAGAATATTACGAGAAACCATTCCTCTCCGCGGCCCCTGTCGGTCAAATAAAATAAGGACTACAAATTATTCACTACAAGGACGCTGATTTGATTCGACACTGATTTATTCCAATCAATAAATTAATCACACTTTTATCTGAGATTATCGACCCCTTTAATCCTCTTCCTCGAGCAGACGTTCGAGTACATTCTTATCGTACGGTCTCCTGTCACACAAAATCGATTATAATTCATATCCCTTCCGATTATTTTAGATAAACAGCCCAGCACAAACATTTCCAGAAAAAAAAGAAAGCATCAGCACAGATGTTATATTAGTGCAATTCAGAAACAAAAAATGTGCTGAAGATTAGAAAAGACTCAGTAGCCCAAAGATTTTCCAGTCCATACAAAAAAGAACAGCAACAGTAGCATTGATTTAGGCTGCAACTGCTGGTTAGCATTGAGGCTGCTAGACCACAATTCAGCAACAACCAAGTTAGGCAGTTTCAATTGGGGCGTACCCTGAGGATTTCTTGTAGAGTGATACCACGTATGCGATTAGTATAGTAGTTGTACATAGGAATACTAGGACCATTGTCACGAGCATTATAAACAGAGCACCTGGGGGAGGGAATTTTAATTAGGGGTGGAAAAAGTAAGAAGCTGATAAAATAGGTATCAAATTGAAACATAATTTAACAAATACTATTGCCAGAGAATGTCAGTATCACAGTATGATACACTTACTTTTAGTAACTCCAGGTAGTATCTCAACACCATTACAGTACTGCAGGAACTCCTCCGACGAGTAATCATAATCAGTGTTAATAGCATAAAACTCCTCAGGAGTACAACCCGTATCCCCGCACCCTGGTAACTTGTAGGTAATAAGAGGCTCATGAGCGTGGTGCCGGTTCAGTTTCACCTCCCAGGTTCCTGATGATTTCTTCCAGAGTTCTAGCATGAGGACGGTAGCGTAGGGTGTTTGGATACCGTCATATACACCAAGACAGGTCAGTATACCGGCTAGTGTTGTGTCGTGCTGTGGAAAGGGGAGGGGAGCGTGTTGTGAACAATGCAATTCACTGAACTAATATCTTTTAGAGCTTAAGGGAGCTGGAGCTCAATATAAACACGCTGAGCAACTGCATGTTCTAGAGACAACAGTAATTTCAATGCGAACACTTACTGCTGAGTACATGATAAGACGAAGTTGATTCTTGTCTTCAATAGCGTCCCTAACTCGATGTTTCAAATCAGACATCAGCACTCCGCCGACCATGCGTTTCAGTTGTCTGGTTAGCAGATTGAATGACAGCCACTCCAAGTCACCAAATTGTTTGGAATCCTCGAATATGTTTTGTTCTACAAACTCCTTCTTCAGCGGCATACCAGCTGTAGCATTCTGGGATGATTTGTTGAGTAAGGGGTGACTCAACAAGGAATGATACTTCTTTCAGCTTTGGAAAAGACGTGTCAAGAAGTCAAGGATAATAAGAGATAACATGGCATGAACTTGACATGTTCCTTGTCTGTCAGCTCTCACACCGGGCCGAAGGCCCGGTTTGAGCTTACGCGAGCTGAGGCGCTTAGTGCCGAACAGACAGACTGTGTAGCATGGCAAGCATGAACGAGTGGGTTAGATGAGTATTTCCTACCTCACAAAATAGTGTGTCGTGAATACTTTCTAGCTTGTTAAAAGCATCATAAGGGTCTTCAATTTCTCCCCAGCCAGTTACTTTTAATATCTTTTTGGCGACTTCCTGCAAAGAAAGAGGGTGTTAAATTTTTTGATTCGGAAATATACAACAAGACACCACCAGTAGTGGTAGTCCCACTCCCCGTTCGAGCTGCATGTTCCGAGAAAGGACCATAATTATTGCCACAGAGGGGGAACAGCACTGGGAAGTGCAAGTTCCTGTGACGTTGTTTGCGCGCGGCAGTTGTCTCCCTTTTGCGCCGAGATTACTGTCTCTCACACCTCGCGCGGTACTGATATATGGACTTGGCTTCAACTTTCGGTTTCATGGAAACATTTTCCCGAGGCCCGGTCTACCGGAGGAGCGCTTGTCTTTTTCTCGCCGGAAGAACATCCGTACTAATAGTAAAACAGGCGAATAAAAGAAAACTCATTTGCTTACCGATCGGTTTCTCATGTAACTCATGAAGACTGGATCTGCTGACATGACCTCTTTTCGATGTTCGTCATATGGATCACAATCATCGGGACCACCCCCTAACATCTGGAAAGAGGAAGAGGGTGTTAGTATTGCTGGGGAGGGATGAAATGTGATTTGGATGTGCGAGATCGATATCCAATACAATAGGTTACACACATACAGGTCTCAGAGGGTACGATTGGAATCGTTACTCGTTAGATCTCTATCAGCAACTTACAGTCTCCTCTTTGCGGGGCACCATATGAACTGGAATGGGCTGCCAAACATCCAGTGGCGAATCCTCATCTTCCTGTGTAGAGAATCTCTTGGGGGAGGGGGTACTCTGTAGAGAATCTCTACTAGATATTGGGGTAGAGTCAACGAATAGAGAGAGCAAAATGGGGACGTTTGGAGGGATTTAGGATAGAGGGATCTGAATTATAGAAGGAAGGGGATAGAAAGGGAGAGTGTTCGAAACATGGAGGTAGAGAACGATTTCCACCGGAAATGTATCTTACATCGGGGGGAGGGAAGAGACCAGCTAACATACTCTCTGCGCTCATCATCGTCCTGTCTCTTTCTGTACTCTGCACCCGAACCTGACATTAGAGTGAGGGGAGGTTAGAAATGGAAAACAAAGGTACAGTCGGACCCCGATTTACCGGGCCCCGATTTACCGGAACCCCGATTTACCGGGAGGATAAATTTCCCCCGATATAGGAAAATAACGATATTTCACCCCGATATACCGGGCACCTTGGGCAAAAACCTTTCCCCCGAGGATCCCGGTAAATCGGGGTCCGACTGTAATTCCCTAACCCCATTGTATTGTTTATACTTTGTATAACAAGGCCCGGAGACTGAACGTGAGAGAACTAGACAATAACCCCCAATGCTTACGACAGAAGATGAATAGTAGATACATATCTTTAATATCTTCAGTTTGAAATACCTGGACTCGTTTGTAATCTGGATTGATTCCCAGGTGAAAAGGGCTAGATTCATTGATATACCGCTCCCTGAAAAACTTTCCATTTGCCAGGTGCTGCCTCATGCCAACCTGAGAAACAATTGATGGAATTATTGTGAAATGTGGGTAGTTTCTAGTGCACAAAGTTCTACTGTGCGGGTAGTCATTCTCTACATTATTCTCAATATTCTTCTACAATATTAAGTCACATACGTGACTGCAACTCATGTGCAGCTTGCCAAGCTACACTGTGTTTCGGGTGCCCCGAACATAACAATGTGCAGCAACCACTGCAAGATGCGAGTGTGCCGCAACATTCGGTACAACACAGGCTTTCTAGCAGTTCAGCATTTCCTAAACACCATCCATCACCTTTTACCAAGAAAGGGAAAGTAGAAGTATAGCATAGTCAGTATAGTGTTAGCACTATACTATGCTATACTTTTACTTTCTTCTTATTGGTGATATAGTAAGAATATAATCACCTTGCTCAGTTGACCGGGTCCCTGGGGCCAGCTAGTGGCATTGTAGATGTCTGTAGGGATCACACCAATAGCTGATCTGTCACCGTGCCTGAAAATCTGCAGGAAGAAGACATATTCTGGCATGAAGTAGCGACAATTGACTGTGCAATTAGTTTGTGACAAGTGACTTTGTAATCAGTATGATACTAGCATTTATTGTCATGTACTTGTTATATTATCATTATGCTGATCATTATGTAATTGGAATGTGATTACTAACCAGTACAGAGAGTCTTAGTTCATCAGCTAGGAGTGAGGTTAACAGAGAACATAACCACAACCACACCACCATCGTCTAGATTTAGTAGAGGGGGTGTTTAGGGGTTTAGACATAGAGGGAGGTGTTAATTAAGGAGTCTAGATTTTTAGAGGGGTGTTTAGGGGCATAGAATCTAGGTGGGAACTGGGAGGGTTGAACAGACAGAGAGACATGCCACCATTAGGTGAAGTTTTGTGGAAGGGGAAATTATGAATCCAAAGCAGCAAACAATATGGTCCAAATGTAAGTTAAAAAAGCTCAAATGAACACATGATAATATACCTCACTATACAGAGAAAAATAAAATTCAATACAGATTGCGCAACCCGACCTCGCCTAATCGTCATTCGTCATGAGTTCATGATACTACTCATTTTGCAATTTTGCAGCCCAAACTTCCAAACTTCTTAACAAAGTCCGCAGTATACCAACACGTCAGCCTAACCGATAACTTATTGGAGGCAGCGAACTTCAACCCAGTTCTCACTAGAGCCCCTGCTACACCTTTACCTCTCATGGCGGGAGGGACGAATGTGTGTAGCATGTCCAGTGTACCGTCCTTCTGGGAATACTCCAGAAATGCGGGATTTCGGGTTAGAGAGGAATCTTCGTAGATGAATTTAAACTCAGAATGAGTTATTGCCTTGTCAACATCTGTTGGTTCAGCCATGTGACACTTCAGAGGTGGAGAAAGATGCGGTACTAAATATCAAGGGTTAGAATATTTAAACTGATAGAGAGAGATCTAAAATATTAAATTGCACATTGGTTATCAAGACTGCAATATATATTTACAAATAAATTTTTAGTACAAACAATATCAGTGACAAATAAAGAGCATTGAAACTATTAAACTACACGTTAAACTCATGCTTTGGTCCTGGCTCCCAAATAACAGACTCTGCTACCCTTCCGTGCAGGATAACTGTTGTCTTAACAGTGTTGAGGGAAGACAGCGGTATCACATAACTAGTCTAACACTGAAGCACAGTCATTCTAACCGGATTGAGCCCCAGATTTTCCTGTCATATTTCACCCCAGGTATAGACCCTCTTCCTCTCTCTCTAAACAACAGGTTGAGCGCCCTCAATGGGGACAACCTGGGTTGCAGCAGCTCTTTTCATCTGGGCTGTCAGATCCGGATTAAGATCCCTAAACTTAGGGCCCATCTGAGTGAGCAGCATGAGACAAAACACAATGAAGGATAGAATAAACGCGAGGAGAAGTGTTATCATGATCAGCTTTACTTGCCATAGCAACCGGTAATTCTCCAGTGATTTGATGTACACCTCACCCTCTTGCACATACCAACGGAGGAGAACCCCAAAATGTGCTATGGCGTTCCCCGCCGCGCACACCATGCTGATGATCTGTCTGTTGATGGTAACCATAGCAACCACCCTGGATACTTCACAGACTGGAGCAACACGGGTAATAAAGAGCACGGTAGACAGGGTGAGAAGGAGGAGTTCTTTTAACGAGTTCATGTAGCCACCCTGTATGGGCTCAGGAGGGGAGGAGTAGTAGAAGAGGGCAACAGTTGTGTAGAGGAGAGATAGGAGTAGGATGCAGAAGGATAGAATGGTACCAAGGAGTTTTCGGCCGAAATAAAACGGACATTGGATGTCGATTGTAGGAAGGCTGGGATAGTCATCGTATGGGACATCCGGGATTTTACTGAAGACTGCCCGGCGCTTCATCCTAAATAATGTGTGGATTAGAAGGGACTGTTTTGGGAGGGAAGACTGCTTAAATGGGAATGGTAATTTGAGGGGGGGGGAGAACGACAACTCTAAATTCTCGTACAAATCAATTGTAGGTTTAAAAGGGTGAACTTCGAAGAAACAAAGTTTGATCACCGACACAATACCTAATAATAAATTAGTTCACATTCCTTTATCCACAGTGATGAAGTTCTCAGACTTCTTGGTCCAACATGAGTTAAATTTAAATGGTTTGATGAGGGCCAATTGTATGCTCATGCAGTGGATGTACGTGGTAGGGGAGGGTACATACAAAACAACATATAAAACATGTGACACTCTCTTTCTTTAATTCTCTCTTATCTCCTTCAAAGCTTTGATTTCATCTTTTTGAAGAGAGACTCCAACTTCATGGCCTCCATCAGATTTCCCTTGATTTTCATCTGACCAGACATGAAAGCTGCGGTAGTCTGAAGTTCACCTTTAACCACTTTCACAAAGATGTCAGGGCTCATTTGGAAGGTAACATCTGCCCCCTGGCCGTCCCCCTTGCTTATCGAACCTGTGGGAAGGGGTGGGGGTAGTTAGCGTGGGTGATGGGTTGGGTTACTGTACAGTTTCTACACATTATGGTGGTGTTCATTTCCAAGATAAGAAATAAGTTCTGCAGTTGGTAGCAGTGAAAATAAGAAATACACTACTGGATTTCGCAGAGCCCTTTAAAAAGAAAGTTATCCTTACCTGATTCCTTCAGATCGAACACGTAAGTCCTATCACCGAAGTCAATAGCGAAGATAATTCCAGTTTTAGCGATAACATCTTCAGTCATGAGTGGCTGGAATTTTGCCATCATTGAAGCTATCTTATCACCTCCCTGCAATGAAACATGTGTTAGTACCATGGGTACTTGAAAACTTCCACTAATCGTTAGACAATTTCCTCTTCAAATGTTTGATTACCACGTTTTGTACAACAGACTAACACACACAAAATTTGCGGTACCGATACTAAAATTTACGTGGTGTTTGTTTCGCATCTGGTGCTTAGCACTACACAAACGATCTAGAATGCTTGTTTGCCACTCAACTAACTGTCCCGCTGTATCTTTGGGCGCTATTCCCTCTGAGTATTTAAACTCAAGTGAGGACAGAGCGTACACCACAAGAACACTTAGCTTAGTCTTCGCTAATGTTATTGAACAACGATCCACGGCTATCAAGTGTCAAGAGCAAACTCTTTGAACATCTTCTTTGCCTTACCCTTTGTCCCAGTTCTACATCTAGTTATTTGAAGTCATTGTCTGATAAGAAAGACCCAGATTTAAAGAGAATGATGCTGCTTCAAGTACTGCGGATCCTGGCATTTCTTCACGGGACAATAGTGTCCAGTATATCGGTAGTGAGCCCTATTATGGAAGTGACAGCTAGATCCCGGTTAAACAGCGACAAGGACCCAGAAAATGTCAATGATAATAACTCCGATACAAATTATTTTTCAAAGCGCGATAAACAACCTGAATGGCTAAAACTAACACTTACAGAAGGGTCAAAAGTTGAAAAAGTTGTCATAATTAACTGGTGAGTATCTTCTACAATTGGTATCCAGAGTGTTTTTATATCACTTCTTCCAATTCTATCTACAGTTTCACACTAGATAATGGGCACGTAAAAGCGCTGAATGAAAATTTTCTTAACTCGCTTCCCTAACAGGTCTACTAATTTAGAAAGGGCACAAAGACTACTCGGGACGCAGGTCTCTCTTATCGGAGAAACAACCAAGACCACCTGTGGGACTATCAGCTCAGTCAGTTCTGATCTCTCAATAGAAGCCCAGACTCACACAGTTCCCTGTCCTACTACCCAGGAACCGACCCTCGCCGTTTTTCTCTACGATAATGTGATGCAGGTGTCTTATGATAGACCTCGCAACCAAATTATTATGAATCTAGCCGAAGTTATGGTCTACATAAAACCAAGTAAAATTTCCGGTAAGATAAAATATGGGTAAATTTTGGATTTTGTATGTTTTGTTTTCTGCCAAAAGTGTTGGGCACACTTTTGGTATCTAGGAAGATTAAATGTAATGGGTAAGTGGGAGGAAATAAATTATACAGATTTCACAATCAGTCGACACTGAGTAACAGAGAAAACCCCAGATCGCTTGGGGAGGGCTCTGTATGTATGCGGGTCTGTTTGAGACAGTCAAATGACAGTTTCTCTGCGGTGAGACTGCTTGCTTAACCGGAGTGCTCCCCTTGGGATTATTTGGGGTGCCTTTCCACTCCAGTTTTAGGTCTTTTTAGCGTTCCTGCCTCGGATTCTTCCCCACATCTTTGATCCAGCGAGAATAATCATACGGACGTCCCCTCTTAAAGAAATTGTTTGTGATTTGCTTATAATCTGCTACATTTTCGACAATTAGTTAGTTGCAACTTGCAAGCCCGTTAAAAGGGTTTTTATCAATTATCTGTGCTTTAATTGATAATTTATAGAACGCCCACAGCTAATAAACTCAACCCACTTCGCGTTTAATAATAAAATCTTACAGCAGTACAAGTACTGCTCTCTTTTTCTGGACTCAACCTGGTCAGAACACATCTCAAGCACACATTGTCTTTCCTTCAACGATTCACTTCGGGAATGATTTAAGATTGTTTACCGTGTACAAAGAACCACTGCTATCTTGCTATCTTTACTTTTTCTTTGTCTTACCCTTTGTCCTGTAACAGCTATACCTCAAGTTTTTCCTTTTTGGATCTGTTATTTGTCTGATTAAAGGCCAAGAAAAGGAAATGAGGATACTACAAGCACTGCTGATCCTGGCATTTCTTCACGGGACACAGTTAGTGTCCAGTATATCGGTTGTGAGCCCTATTAGGGAAGTGACTGCAAGATCCCAGTTTAAAACCAACTACAAGGGCCCAGGAAACGTCATCGATAACGACCCTGATACAAATTATTTTTCAAAAAAGAACGAAGAGCCGGAATGGCTCAAACTAACACTTCACGAAGGGTCAAAAGTTGAAAAAGTTGTCATCATCAACTGGTGAGTATCTTCTACAATTGGTATCCAGAGTGTTTTTATATCACTTCTCCCACTTTTATATATGTAATACAGTTTCACAATGGCATGTAAAAGCGGCAAAGCGCTCATAAACATTTTCTTAACACGCTTCCCTAACAGGTTTCTCAATTTACAATTTAAGGCACAAAGACTACTCGGAACGCAGGTCTCTCTTATCGGAGCAACGACCAATACCACATGTGGGACTATCAGCTCAGTCAGTTCTGATCTCTCAATAGAAGCCCAGACTCAGACAGTTCCCTGTCCTTCTACCAAGGAACCGACCCTCGCAGTCTTTCTCTACGATGATGTGATGCAAGTGTCTTATGATACACCTCGCAACCAAATTGTCATGAATCTAGGAGAAGTGATGGTCTACGTTACATGTAAAATGACTGGTAAGATAAAATATAATGGGTAAATCGTGGAGTTTCACTTTTGGTAAAATTAATGGGTAAAGTTTGGTTTCTGGGGGGGAAACAAATCATACACTCTTCAAGTAAAGATTTGATGTGATCAGCTGTTAACACTGAGTAGCAGTGATGACCCCTGGTTGCTTTGGGAGGGCTCTGTACATGCGGGTCTGTTTGAGACGTTCGAATGACAGTTTCGTACGTGTCAGGCTGCCTACTTGTCCGGAGTGCTCCCCTTGGGATTATTTTGGGTGCCTTCCTCCTCCAGCTTTAGGTCTTTTTAGCGTTCCTGCCCCGTTCTTACCCATATCTCCAGCGACCAGCACCATCGGACGGATCACTGATTTCTTAGCGGACTATAGATTTTCCTCTTCAAAACTGTTGTGTGTTTTCGGTGTGTTTTTGTATTTTTTTTGCTCAGATGCGGCTGGGCAAAATTACGGACTGTTTTCGGAATTCCTTTTTATTTGCCTTTTTTAATTGTTTCAATCAAGTCCTTCAATTATTGCCGTTTCTTTCAAAATCCCAGAATAAAACTCAATCGCAGAAACCTTTTTGTGCATATAGGGGCTTCAAATATCACACTCATCCACAGGAAACTGACCCGCAGTATTGAGTTGTTCAATTACAATACACGTGTTAAGTGTTTCTTTGTATACAGAGATACAGGCACGTGTATATTGCTGCAATACGGGCTGGTGCTGTGTATTGTTACTACAAAGAACAAGACTATACAGCCGACACACAAACACAAATACACCACAGTTTGGGCATATATCAGTCAGAGCTCTACAAATATGCTCAGTGGAAGTGATACACAGTAGTGTGGCTTACACAAACTAACTCCCATATCATAACTCCCTCTGCTGAGTCGAGATTATTTAATTACCAATTTGAAGGTTCCCGGTTCAGAGTATGATTCAGGAATAGGGTATCCGTCTCCAAGGAAGAAATCAGGAGATAGAGACTCTCCGGGGCAGTTGTGGTATTGATCAAAGTCTGTCACTCCCGCCTCTTTCAGCACCTGAAGTAGATATGGGTGTCAGTATTGTGAGTGGGTTTTTTCAAACTGTCATTCAGCTTACAGAAATTCAGTAAAACATAATTAGCGGGTATTTTGTTGTACAAAAAGCTCTCATACCTCTTCATCGATACAGAAGTTTCCAGTGAAACTCTTGGGGTCCCGTGAGAGCATGGCATAAGCGGCATCTGCCATTATTTGTGGTTTTCGAGAGGTCTTCATCATGGAATCCCCACCTAGCATGTCAATCGCAGCAGTGGCGATTGCAGTTGCCGGCCAAATAGCGTTCACACCTAGTGACAGTGAAAACATGTGGTTTCTATTGAAATTACATTATTTGCATCATGGATTTTCTAGACCCTGCTTTTTATCATTTTTGCACGGCCTCGAAAATTGAGATTCAATTGGGACTCAATTACACTCAATTGTCTCAACCTACCGATGTTGAAGTCCTTGAACTCTTCAGCCTGTCCAAGGACACACATGCTCATTCCATACTTAGCCATGGTGTATGCTACGTGGTTCTTAAACCATATGGGGTTCATATTGAGCGGGGGAGAGTTGTTTAGCACGTGGGCGTGGGAAGATTTCTTGAGGTAAGGCAGACAAGCCTGGGTCACAGCATACGTTCCTCGTGTGTTGATACCCATCATCAGATCAAACCTGTAGGTCGTAGGACAGGTTGTGTAAGTAGGTTCAAGGAAAGATTGGCTGCCAATCTTTAAAATCTGATGACTGATCTCCTTGGCCCCACTTTATAGTCTGTGAGAAGTTTAACATCCATTACCGTTTCAAGGGGGTTTCTGCGGTTCCAGTTAGGGAAATAGCACTCGCGTTGTTGATGCAAATGTCGATTCCACCAAATGTAGCGGCAGCTTCATCAACCGCTTTCTTCACCGCATGTTCGTCACTGTAATGTAAATGTAAAATAAAACTGAGATGCGATAATGAGGACTGAATGACAGCAGTATAATGTATAACCCACCGGATATCGACGATGCACGGCAAGGCCTTTCCACCAGCAGCTTCAATCTTTTCAGCCACACTGTAGATCGTGCCGGGAAGTTTGGGGTGAGGTGTTGCAGTTTTAGCAGCTACAACAACATTTGCCCCATCCTTGGCGAACTTTAGGGCGAACGCCTCACCGATACCACGTGAGGCACCGGATATGAAAACTGTCCGACCGGAAAGAGCGCCTGTCAACATGATCTAGGGTGGTATTTAGGTGTCTTATTAAGATTCAATACTTAAAAGAGATTAGATTAGATCATTTCACTGTCACAAACGACCATGAGCGATGTGAAAACAGCCAGTGGAGAAAAAAACAAAAATGTCAGTGAGATTTTCAAATTTTGAGATTTCTTAACCTCAAAATTTCATGAATTTTTGTTTTTTAATTACTTTAATTTGCGCGCCGCGCAGATGATATTTTTGGCGAACTTAATATTTTCTCGCGCGTTACACGATGAATGATGCCAGATTATCCACTGTCTGTCACAGATATGAGACTCCGTATTACAGACACCGTGTGGACTGAAAGAAAACGTAAAAACTAAAACCTTTGTTGGTCTCTTGTAAAAGAGTAACTCAAATGACAACAATAAAATACAGCAAGACACGCAGCTCAAACAATCGATGTGTGAACGCTTGTGAAAAATCCCGGAATTCGCTATATATTTCATCATTAGTACACCCACATTATAATACTAGATACACTCATATCTCATATCATAAACAAACACACAAACAAAAAGACGGTTGTTGCACGCTGCACTTCATCAAAGTCTACTTAGTTTGGATTATGATCAGTTAGAGTTAGTGGGAACTAAAAAAGAGAAGATTCATCTAGAAGTGTATAAATAAAGTATTAGATGAAGTGCAACGGACACCACATATCACACACACATAACAGTATACAGTTCACACACA
>AVPN01000024.1:90062-137925 GCA_000695325.1 Pleurobrachia bachei | reverse complement strand
AACTAAGCGTTTTAGACCATATGTTGCTTCATAAGTCGTATATAAACATGGCCATTCCGGATCGGCTAGTGGGGTTTTCGACCATCAAAAGAACCCGGAAGTCACTAAAACGGGGTGTGTCAGGCATGCGCGAATACCCAAAAACTTAAGTCACGTTGCTGCTACCCTTAATTAAGTTCAATTTCAAAAAAATTTTGCAGAGTTCATTTTTAGCCCATTTGTCACCACCAGAAAAAAAGTAGGCCATTTTTGAATTTTGAGGGGCTCCTGAAGCACCCTAACATCCCCACTCCCCAGTCACACCCCTGGTCAATTCAATTTTAATAACTCAGATAACAGAACTTGAAAACGTCAATATCAGGGATGGAATTTTGAGGGCTGGTTTAGAAACGTTTAAATGTTTAAAAGGACCCGAGTTTGTTTATCTAAGACGGGAGCGGAGAGATCCGAGATATGCGTCAGTCGTCACACTTTTTTAGGATACATTGATTTGTAACACCAAACACTATCAGAGAGTTTGTAAAACATATAATTGTTGAGTGTATAGTGGCGTTATTATGGTCATAACTCTCACTGTGCTGCGTAATCTAAGTATGTAAAAACACACAGCCTATATTGTGTGTGACTTTCCGACGTAAATACACTGAGAAACGAAGAGAGGAGAGATAGAGAGAGAGAGAGAGATAGAGAGAGATAGAGAAACATCTGCTAATAGTTCGAGTAAACATGACTATCATAGCATAATGCGCCATGATGATTGATGGCGCTGCAATCTGCTTTACATGTTGTCGTTTGTCATAACAAGGCAAAGAGAAAACAATCAAACAAACAAACAAACAAACAAACAAACAAACAAACAAACAAACAAACAATACAATACAAACAAATTATAAACAAACAAACAAACAAACACCCTGTATTACCTGCCACCGTGTCTGTCCATTTCACCCACATACCAGGGGTATGTACCAAGTGACTGATTAGCAAATAGAGGACTGCCAGTTGCCGATGCCGCACCACGGCTATCACACCGTTGAACGCTGTACATTTTCACATGATCCGAGGGAAAATAACCCACTTGCCCAGACGCCTGACTTTTACCCTTCCAGTACATTTGGTGGTTCTTGTTTAGTACCTGAGGGGGGGTGTTGATGGATTAGTGGAGATATCGTTGCGGTTTGACTATTGGTTTGTAAATAAAGGGAGATGGGATGAGGCACCTGTTATTGCGGGGTATTAATGTGCATTTAGCACCTAATAACAAGAGACGGACGGGGAAGGAGGAGTGGAATATATCGTGGTCACTGCCTGGCTGCGGTGAAATGTATCTTACAGGAAGAAACACAAGACAAGAAGCCAGTACAGTGAGAATGCTGCTGGCTGTAAGCCAAAATTGAAAAATCATAAAAAATTCCGTATTTCTTGTTTTCTCGCCGCATGACCTGGCATGTATTAGACCCACAGGCTTCGTGAGATGTGCGTGTGTTTGCGTTCGACAAATAAAGCCATTGACACCTCTAATCTCTATCTTTCTCGTCTATTTTGTCAATCTTTGACTCTCTCTCTCACTCTCTCTCACTCTCTCCGTCTCTCTCCGTCCCTCTCTCTCTCTCTCACTATCACACACTCTCTCCGTCTCTCTCTCTCTCACACACACTCTCTCTCTAGCTGTCGTTACTTTGTCTACGTCTCTCTGTACCATGGAAGGTACACGGCAGACATCGTTTACTGAAAAAAAGCTGCCACCATCTAACCAGAAGCAGTAAACGGAATGCATGCGTCAGACTGAGGAAAGAGAGAGAGAGAGAGAGAGAGAGAGAGAGAGAGAGAGAGAGAGAGAGAGAGAGAGAGAGAGAGAGAGAGAGAGAGAGAGAGAGAGAGAGAGACATAGGATAGAGAGACAGGCTATCTATCTCAGATAGCCAGAGAGAAAGTAAAAAAGGGGGAATGAGGTAAAGTAAGAAGTGTAATTGTGACAGGTGGACACATCAACAGAGTTAGACAGCCAGCACTTTGTACAACACAGAATACCCCAATGTACAGTGTACACACGCTATCATGAACTACCAACACACCTGGTACAAATACCCATCTGCACCATAGCAGTCCACAGAACCAACCACACACAGCACCTCTACCAAATACTCAGCACAACAGAAACACACTGCACCCAGCAATCAGGGAGTGACAACTTACCTCAACAAATTCGCCAGTATTCAAAGCGATAGGAGGGTCAAACAAATCTGAAATCCTAATTCCGTTGTAATCTCGAGTACACACGTACAGGTCACCGTGTATCGTAAACTGTCCGGAGTCGATTGATGCTGATCGGGAGCAGGGACCACTAATGGGTGTACCCGGTATTGACCTTCTTTCTTGCTGTGATAGGGAGAATGGGATGGTTAGTTAGTGCTTCTTTAGCGAAAGAAATATTGAGAGAGTGGAGGGGGATAGGGGAGGGGGAGAAATAGGGGGGGGTCCGACCTAATAGTAAATAGTAAAAAGATAGGTAATACTCGTACCTTGAAGCTTGGTGCTCGTGGTGGAATTGGGGGCGGTGAAACATGAGACTCGGCCGAATCAAACTCAGTCTGAACTGCACTGGCGCCAGGCAGGGGAGGTAACTCCTTGAACCCTTTACTAGATCGAGGGCTCTTACAGGGTTGAACCCGCAACTTGCACTGCCGGTGACATGTAACCCCGCACACAGTACAGACAATACCCTGGGCAAACTTGCCACTTAGTGGCTCCTGACACATCATGCACAAGGTCAGGGAGGGGAAATCATCTAGGATAAACTTGTGAGGGTAGATGGAGTTGGAAACAAGGAGGTCCATGCCTTCTCTCAATTGAGTCAGCCAATTTCTGTACAGTTCCTCTGTTTTTATTAGGATGGTATGGATTTTAGGGGTCTGTTCACCCATCCTCCGGAGATCATCTCTTGTCCTCATCACCCAACCAAAACTGTACTTTCCACCTGTAGATTCCAGCTCCTCCGCTAGGACATACGTCTCAAAATCGAGGGGTATATCAATCTCGAGTTGGCTGGTAATTTCTCCCTTCTTGCATATTAGGATACACTTCTCAAAGAGAAAGGCAAACCGTTTTGTGGCCTTGTTTCCCTTTTTAATCTGAATTTCACCATCCTTCAGCAATCTTCCGTAGCTGAACAAATTTTCGTCGTCCAAGTTCTGAAGACGCTCCTCTACTGCCTTTGTCGCCAGCCAGTCCTCCACATTCCTCTTATACTCGTTAATAAAACTAGCCAGGTTCCTCATTACTCGAAGTCCCTCTTGTAGTGAGTAGTTAGTAGGACATTCCTTGAGAAGATTGTTAAGCAGGAGATGGTATTTTAGTATCCTTTGTGCGGGTACTTTCAACAGATCCTTCAGCCCAAACCTCTGGAGTGACTCTGACTGACATCGTACAAAATGCGGGGCTATCTTGCTATTTTGCATCAATTCATCTATCTTCTCTGTCGCCTGGTCAAGAGATGCACAGTAGGGACCGTACTTATAAAACATGTCAAGTGTCTTAACAAAACACTCCCCGATTGTCTCTCCACCTCGGTCAATATCCCGTTTTAATCGTTGCAGCAACTTCTCGTGGATGGCTTTTAGTTCCTCAATATTCTGGAACACAATCTTTATATCAGTGATAGTGAGAACAGGCCGCAACTTATCCAAGAAATGTATTATGATCGTCTCCAGCATTTGTACGTAGTTCTTCTCCGATTCGAATATCTCATCAATGAGGTAGCCGCGAGTGTCTTGTGGCTTCCCTAGTCGAAACTGTTTGATCTTAAAGATATCTTCATAGATATTCTCTGTGTGATCTAGTGCAGGTTCCTCTACCGTGATGTCCAACAGATTCAAGTCGTCAATCCGGCTGTACATGTCGCCAATGACGGATTCTGCTTCGGAGGGGAGGGCAGTGTACATCTCCCTGTCTTGATCAAATATCTGGAACGGTGCCAGCCCCTTACTGATTGCCTGCTGTGTCTGGGATAGCCGGGCTAACACGTCCAGCACCTGAATTGATGACAAATGTTAGACTGGGTGTAATTTGCAAGTGTGTGTATAAACGGTGTACAAGTGTTAGGCTGTGAGTAATTTGCAAGTGAGTCTTATCTATAATATATATGTCTTGACAGCGAAGATGAGGCGTCATATTAGCTTTTTATTGTCTGTACACAACTGGATACACGCATTACACACCTTGGCAAAGTTCTCCAGCTCCCATAACTCGGTTGCAGTGAACAGCTCCTCGTCGTGAGGAAGAGAGAGAGAGAGAGAGAGAGAGAGAGAGAGAGAGAGAGAGAGAGAGAGAGAGAGAGAGAGAGAGAGAGAGAGACATAGGATAGAGAGACAGGCTATCTATCTCAGATAGCCAGAGAGAAAGTAAAAAAGGGGGAATGAGGTAAAGTAAGAAGTGTAATTGTGACAGGTGGACACATCAACAGAGTTAGACAGCCAGCACTTTGTACAACACAGAATACCCCAATGTACAGTGTACACACGCTATCATGAACTACCAACACACCTGGTACAAATACCCATCTGCACCATAGCAGTCCACAGAACCAACCACACACAGCACCTCTACCAAATACTCAGCACAACAGAAACACACTGCACCCAGCAATCAGGGAGTGACAACTTACCTCAACAAATTCGCCAGTATTCAAAGCGATAGGAGGGTCAAACAAATCTGAAATCCTAATTCCGTTGTAATCTCGAGTACACACGTACAGGTCACCGTGTATCGTAAACTGTCCGGAGTCGATTGATGCTGATCGGGAGCAGGGACCACTAATGGGTGTACCCGGTATTGACCTTCTTTCTTGCTGTGATAGGGAGAATGGGATGGTTAGTTAGTGCTTCTTTAGCGAAAGAAATATTGAGAGAGTGGAGGGGGATAGGGGAGGGGGAGAAATAGGGGGGGGTCCGACCTAATAGTAAATAGTAAAAAGATAGGTAATACTCGTACCTTGAAGCTTGGTGCTCGTGGTGGAATTGGGGGCGGTGAAACATGAGACTCGGCCGAATCAAACTCAGTCTGAACTGCACTGGCGCCAGGCAGGGGAGGTAACTCCTTGAACCCTTTACTAGATCGAGGGCTCTTACAGGGTTGAACCCGCAACTTGCACTGCCGGTGACATGTAACCCCGCACACAGTACAGACAATACCCTGGGCAAACTTGCCACTTAGTGGCTCCTGACACATCATGCACAAGGTCAGGGAGGGGAAATCATCTAGGATAAACTTGTGAGGGTAGATGGAGTTGGAAACAAGGAGGTCCATGCCTTCTCTCAATTGAGTCAGCCAATTTCTGTACAGTTCCTCTGTTTTTATTAGGATGGTATGGATTTTAGGGGTCTGTTCACCCATCCTCCGGAGATCATCTCTTGTCCTCATCACCCAACCAAAACTGTACTTTCCACCTGTAGATTCCAGCTCCTCCGCTAGGACATACGTCTCAAAATCGAGGGGTATATCAATCTCGAGTTGGCTGGTAATTTCTCCCTTCTTGCATATTAGGATACACTTCTCAAAGAGAAAGGCAAACCGTTTTGTGGCCTTGTTTCCCTTTTTAATCTGAATTTCACCATCCTTCAGCAATCTTCCGTAGCTGAACAAATTTTCGTCGTCCAAGTTCTGAAGACGCTCCTCTACTGCCTTTGTCGCCAGCCAGTCCTCCACATTCCTCTTATACTCGTTAATAAAACTAGCCAGGTTCCTCATTACTCGAAGTCCCTCTTGTAGTGAGTAGTTAGTAGGACATTCCTTGAGAAGATTGTTAAGCAGGAGATGGTATTTTAGTATCCTTTGTGCGGGTACTTTCAACAGATCCTTCAGCCCAAACCTCTGGAGTGACTCTGACTGACATCGTACAAAATGCGGGGCTATCTTGCTATTTTGCATCAATTCATCTATCTTCTCTGTCGCCTGGTCAAGAGATGCACAGTAGGGACCGTACTTATAAAACATGTCAAGTGTCTTAACAAAACACTCCCCGATTGTCTCTCCACCTCGGTCAATATCCCGTTTTAAGCGTTGCAGCAACTTCTCGTGGATTGCTTTCAGCTCTTCAATATTCTGGAACACAATCTTTATATCAGTATATCACTCTTGTCCGGCGTTGAATAGGTTCTTTACATAATACTAGCAGAGCAGCATTTGTACGTAGTTCTTCTCCGATTCGAATATCTCATCAATGAGGTAGCCGCGAGTGTCTTGTGGCTTCCCTAGTCGAAACTGTTTGATCTTAAAGATATCTTCATAGATATTCTCTGTGTGATCTAGTGCAGGTTCCTCTACCGTGATGTCCAACAGATTCAAGTCGTCAATCCGGCTGTACATGTCGCCAATGACGGATTCTGCTTCGGAGGGGAGGGCAGTGTACATCTCCCTGTCTTGATCAAATATCTGGAACGGTGCCAGCCCCTTACTGATTGCCTGCACACAGACCCTATCGGCCCGATTGTGCAGGTCGTGGACTTAACTACTGTTATGTTAGACTGGGTGTAATTTGCAAGTGTGTGTATAAACGGTGTACAAGTGTTAGGCTGTGAGTAATTTGCAAGTGAGTCTTATCTACAATGTATATGTCTCGACAGAGTAGATGGTTGTCTGTACACAACCTAATACACATTACACGCACAGTATACATTACACACCTTGGCAAAGTTCTCTAGCTCCCATAACTCGGTTGCAGTGAACAGCTCCTCGTCGTGGGGAAATCCAAAGAAAGTTTTACACGTAGTTAGAAACAAATCAATGTTCCCAATACACATGAAGACCTTGTGAGGGCGAGCATCGTATGTTTTGATGGCACCCCGATGGAGAAAGTTTGCAACTTCACACAAGACCACGCCATCTATGAGCATCTTCCCAAACTGCACTATCTCCTGCTCTTTCCGGGGGAGCTTTCCTGTAACATTTGGGGAAATTTAAACGGGAAAAAGGATATACCTCCGTCACTACAAGATGCAGATTAGTACATACCTGTAGCGAATAGCCAGTCTTGAGCCTTGTGCCATGGCTGAGGTGACAGTTGGCTTACGCTTCGGGCCATCGTCCGGGACTCATACCACTCTATTCAAAGTAAATTGATAAACGGAGTCACGAAATATCAATTGGCAATACTAAAGACTACTCAGTAGTGTGGGCACAAAGCTGGTGATGCGGCCCTGTGCGAAGTGCGTCCGGGCCCATGGTGGGTGGCAGCCGTGGTCGGTGGAGATAGGGACTACAAACAGGTTCCGCTGCCCCCAAAAGCAGGGCAGCTCAACCCCTGTGGCCATTGCCTAGGGGCCACTGGCCCTGTGGCCTGTTGAAACCTGAATTTTGAAAACTTGCACCTAAAATTTTGAAAAACTTGGAACTTTCAAATTTTTTCCAGGTTTCAAAAAGGAAAACGTTAAAATCTGGGTGCCTTTCATTGCTAACAATTCGTAGTTTTGGCGCGCGCGACGGGTTAGGGCTAACCGTTAGGGTCTGGTTAGGGTTTGGTTTAGGGGGTCGGTTAGGGCTAACGATTCTCTAGCGGATGCCGTTTAGTTTACTCAAATTAGGGATCCCTAATAAAGTTGTGACTTGTCACTGTAGTCTTGCGGAGTGAGTTATGTAACTTGTCACCACGTGGTGCGCGTGCCAAAACCAGCATGGTTCCCACCGCGCGGCACTTCGGCGCAGCGCAAACCACGCGGTGACAAGTCACAATCGCGCCTCCGCAAGAGTTGCTAAGCGTTGCCAAGCCGCGCCGCAACGGGAACCACGTTTTTTGGCCGCGCCGCGAGTGGGGAGACATGGTTGTAGGCTTCCGGTACCCTCTGTGTTCCTAAAGACTACGAGTGGATGCTACACTTCCGTTGTTCGTTCAACCAATGCCAGGAATTTAAAATTAAAAGACGCTTTTTAAAAGCTAAATTTAAAGATGTTTATAAAACACCAGAAATGTTATAAACACACGTCGCCCAGATCAAAAACACATGTTGGAATGCGCTGCAATCCCCTCATGCGCGCCACCCCGCAACGAGGGGATTGAAAGGAAAGCCGCGCGCTCGTTTGGGCTGAGCTCAGAAAAGTCGAAAATAACTTTGCGGTCGAAAAAACGGCGATGCTTATAACTTTGGCCCCTGAAGTCCGTTTGACTTGATCTTTTCACCAGCTGTTAGATCTGACAATTATCTACCTTGCTGTTTTTGAGAGCCGTTAATTGGACTTAAGGAAGCTGAGCAATAGCCGTTTGAAAATGGGTTGTTTTCAAAAAGTGACGTCACAGGTTCACCTTTGTTCAAATTTTTAATAAAATTTCGATTTTTTTGGTTCAACCGCACTCGATTTTGCGGAGTTTGGTTCATATCTCCTGTTCCTGATAAGATAAAGACCTGAAACCGGCTGCATTTGAAAGCTTTTATCTTTCTCTTTCTAACGACACCAAAACGATTTCTGTACCTTATCTGGAACTGGAGATATGATTGATTATGTATTCCCCTCCAGCGCGGCATTCCTTCCAGGCCCTTCATCTTGAAGGGCCTGCAGCGTATGCCAATGTTTTCCGTTGAAAAGCGCTGCCTTATCCAATCGCGCATAATATTATATTATTATTTGGGCTAGCAGCGTTTGCCAATATTTTCCGTTGTTTTACTGGCCAAGCGTGTTTTGATAGCCATTGACAAAATACGCGGAATACATGCACCTTAGGGCAAGTTTTTTCTAGGGTCTCTTACTACCTAAATGTATGAGAAACCGCGGTCTGCACTCTGTAGTCACTAGTCTGCACCTCGTGACATTTTTTATATAAATCCCCTCGCTGAACAGAGTGACTTTGATTATCCATTTCTTGCAAATAGGAAGACAGCATTTGATTATGTCAACGGTGTAAATTTGATTAAATATTAATAATCGGAAATAGCTCCATAAGTCACTCGTAACCTGCACGTCAACTGAGGTGTTCTCCGCTATGATTGGTATTAGGTCTCACGTTTCCGCGGTTCCTCATTGAATACAATTTTGCTGGTAGCAAATGCCAACTTTGTGCTCATTTAATTGATCATTGTCACGAACGAAATGTTTTAGGATGACGTTTTCAGTAGAGGTCAAGAGCGGTGGACTGGTGCCAGAGGTTTTACCCATTCAACCGTACGGCAAGTCCTTCTTCAAGTATGTCTGTGAGCGGTTCAACATCATAGACAGCTCTAAAGAAACTGAGTCTGATGAGGAAGTAGAACATTTGACTGATGCAGATATTGTCATTGACCTCAAGTACATCAAGAGCCTGGCTGCGACGGAATGGAAGGATCAGGACCATTACAGAGTCCTGGGTATCCCAAACCTCAGGGTTCAGAGCTCCACCAAGGATGTCAAGAAAGCTTACAGGTTTATGGTCCTCAAGTGTCACCCTGACAAGAGTAAAGGGAACACCAAGGTAAATGAGGAGGCATTCACCTGCATCCAAAAAGCATACGAGCAGTTGTGTACCATTGAAGGAAAGAGGGCATACGACAGTATTGATCCGTTCTTTGATGACGATGTTCCCAATGTCACTGAATACAACAAACAGAACTTCTACAAAGTGTACGGACCTGTGATCGAGAGAAATGCCCAATGGTCATGTAACAAGAATATCCCTCGCTTGGGAACTGAAGCCGACAGTATCGAGAAGGTGAACGAGTTTTACAATCTCTGGTTTGATTTCAACAGCTGGAGAGAGTACTCTTACCTGGATGAGGAGGAGCGGGACAAGGCCGAGTGCAAGGAAGAGAGACGGTATATTGACAAGGCGAACAAACAGGAGAGAGCTAAGAGGAAGAAGGAGGAGATGACCCGGATTAGAGAATTGGTTAACAACTGCTATGCATGTGATCCCAGAATAAAGCAGTTCAATGAGGAGAGGAAGAAGCGAAAACAGGAGGCGAAACAGGCCAAACAGGAGGCGTATCGACAGGAACAGGAAGCCATTCGACTGAGAAAAGAGGAGGAGGAGAGGATCAAGAAGGAACAAGAAGAGCAAAGACAGAAAGAAGCAAAAGAAAAGGCTGAAGCAGAGAAGAAGGAGCGACAAAAACAAAACAAGCTGTTAAAGGTTGAAAGAAAGAAGTTGAGAGAGAACGTGAAGGGGCAGAATTACTTCTGTGCTGCTGATTCTAATAACATCGTCCAGGCTATGGAGAATCTTGAATTGCTTCTTTTAGGACTCAGTTTGGATGATATGAAGAGCTTGAATGGGCTGACCGGTGACGTTCCAGCATTAACTAGCAAGTACACCTCTCTCCTTGATGCCCAACTAAAGGAACAAGAAAACAAGAAACGGGAAAATCTGGTAAAAGCAAAACAAAGTCAAGAGGAGCACAAAGAGCAGACCCAAAACTCAGACAAGTTCACCACTCCGGATATTGCCCTGCTAGTTAAAGCCGTGAAAATATTCCCTCCTGGTACAGTTAATCGATGGAACACAATAGCTGACTACCTCAACCAACACAGCACTGTAACCCGTAATTACGATAATCAGGATGTTATAAAAAAAGTGAAAAAGTTGCAAAGTGGGGAAGATGCTGATCTGAAGAGCAAGGTGAATGCTCAGGCATACGAAAACTTTGAGAAGTCCCAAAAACAACGAATAGACGAGGTCCAGGCGGGTGGGGGTATCAGTAACAGAGATAACGTGAACTCATCCCTGAAAACGGAACCAGAAGCCCCCAAAAACAAAGGACCATGGACTCCTGAGGAACAGAAACTGTTGGAGGAGGCGCTCAAGAAATATCCAGCCGCAGCAGGACCGGAGAGATGGGATAACATCGCCGCTCATGTGGCAACTCGGTCTAAAAAGATGTGTATGAAAAGGTACAAGGACTTGGTTGAACAAATTAAAGCGAAAAAGGCAAAGCAATAAATTGAAAAGTTTAGTTTTGTATTTTGTTATTTGGGAGTTCTTATTCATTCGAAGATGTGTTTACTATCTTGTACTGAATCCCTCGCCTCATCCCCTAAATACATTTATCCCTATCTTGCTGAACTACAC
This sequence comes from Pleurobrachia bachei, assembly GCA_000695325.1. Lineage (NCBI taxonomy): Eukaryota > Metazoa > Ctenophora > Tentaculata > Cydippida > Pleurobrachiidae > Pleurobrachia > Pleurobrachia bachei. Next base: position 126,899 of record AVPN01000024.1, on the reverse strand, counting down.
TTCCATTTACTTCCCTAATCCCCCCCAATTGTCTATCCCCTTTAGAGTTTTAACACCCTCTTCCCCTATATTTTGTAGCCAGGTCATGGTAGCTCGGCCTCCTCCTCGGTGAAATGAAGCAGAGCGGGGAGGATTTTTACATCCTCTACCAGCTAATGGCCAGCCAGCTTAGCGCCGTGGGGATGCCCCACCTCGGTCAAAAGTTGGTACCTCGGGGCGGAGAGCTTCCCCCTCCCTCCCACTGGCTGATGCATCTTGTTATGGTGGGCCGGGATGTTCTCGGGATTACGGGATTTAACTTTTTCGATGGTCCCGTTACCCCTCACAGCTCCTTTATCAATTCACTTGACCCCAACTATAACTATCTCTATCAGGTAAGGTGCGAATTCACTCACTTTAGATTGTTCAAAGCCGTAGAAAATGAGATTCTCTGGCAGAGAAAAGGGGTGTTCAGACGAGGCCATGACCCTGCTGCAGCAGAGAATCTCTGCTGCAGCAGGGTCATGGCCTCGTCTGAACACCCCTTTTCTTTATTAAAAACATCTTATTTCTCTCTCCCCTCCAACAGATTGACGCCTCTCCCAAGACCAGCCTCCAAGCAGAACCCCAGGATTACAATACCGCTACCTCCTCAACAACAATAGTGGATGGTTCAAATGTAGCTGAACTTCAGAATAAGTCAGCGGAGGAAGATTTTACAACTGAACTAACAACCCACCAGGGAACAGCTGGACCAGACTCCTCTCTTGACACGGTTATACAAACACTGAACAGCCAGCTGGATGAAATTAACAGTGAAATCGAGGTTGAGATATCAAAATTCATCGAACCTACAGCTGCAGATCCAGCACCTGAACCAGCCTCTTGCGAACAACTTATCCCATCAGGTGATCCCATTTCTCCAGACTCTCCCGTTCCAACCTCAGCTGACGAACTGGCGACAACCCAACTTCTGGATGAACTTTACCCGCCTCCCCCTGTTGATCCCCAACTAGACGTGCCCTCCCCCAGGGGTCTCACTATTGAGGAGTTGGAGCCGATAAACTCTCCAAAAGGAAAGCGGCCCCGGAAAACAGCGCCCCGGAAATCTCGAGCCAAGAAACCACCAACAGAAAAAGCAGGTCCATCATCGGGTGAGAAACCTAAAAAGAGCCGTAAAAAGAGGGCACCACCACCCGTGTCCATGATATCTCTCGATGAGCAAAGCCTGGCGAAACGGATGGTGGTGAATGCTGCGAGCACCTCAGGAGAGGAGCCTCCGGTTAACTCAAAATTATTATCTGAGCTGCAGCGATTATTGACCCAGAACAATATTCGGTCAGCGCTACAAAGTGAGAGAATGAGGGAAACACGACCATCCCTCGAATCCCCTCCCTACATTAGACCACCTCAGGATGATCGCTCTATGGATAGCACACGGTTCACCCTCGAGAAATCTCAAATGTTTTCCTGTCTGCAATGTAATAAGGAGTTCAAAACGAAACAGTGTTTAAAACGCCACATCAGCCGACATTTGGGTCTAAAACTTCATGCTTGCAGCTACTGTAAGAAGCGGTTTAATGACAAAACGAACATGATGCGACATGTACAGACTCACCTGGAACTTAGGAAATTCGTTTGTGATGTGTGTGATAAATCATTTCTTAGAAAAGAGACGCTACAGGGTCACAAGGCTCGGATACACGAAAAAGCGGTTATCAAGTGTAAATTTAAAAACTGCGATTTCACCTGCAAAATGAACTCCCAGCTAGTAGACCACATTCAAGCGATACACTTTAGAAATTACAGGTACGAGTGCGAGAAGTGTGGTTATAAAACACAACAGAAAGGGAATTATGTGAAACATATGAGGGTTCACACAGACGATAGGCCCTACAAATGTCAGAAATGTGGTAAAGGGTTCAAACAACAGAATGCCCTTAAAACTCACATGGCGGTCCATATTCACCGACCATTCAAGTGTGAGATTTGTCTGAAAACTTTCTTTCTAGAAATGGCTCTGAAGGTTCACTATGAAAACAATCACGGTCCCCGGGCAGCCCAGAAGAAACTTCAGGAGAAAAAGAAGAGGGAAATATTGAAAAAGTACCGAGCACAGAGAAGTGCTCATTCGAAAAACTTAACTTTTGTTAATGTTATGTCTAAAAAGTTGTGAGATTTATCATAGAGGGATTCAGATGTATTATTTTTGAAGAGTTATTATATTCATTTTAATTTCAAAAACTTTACACCGCTTTAAATTTTATCTGATTGAAATGTTGTCCGGTTTTCTGTCTTTATCCCTCCATCATCCCTCCCTTCATCCCTCTCTTCCTGTATATAGCTATGCAAAGGGGTGTACGGTTGTTTAGGGTTGTCCAAAGGGTCCGAATTAGACGCACAGCTCCTGCATCATCCGTACCTGCTATGTAAGTGTTATCCCTCACCAGGACTGGCTCCAGGGTGGGAAATGTGGTACTCTGAAGTGAAGCCTCTCCGTCAACAAATATCGGTCTTGAGCCATGTCCCTCATTACATATATCCAGTTTGTGCTCATCAAATCCCCACTTCCAGATACATATTGCAACACTAACACCACCTTCCCAGATCGGTTAGACAGTTCTCAACAGCAGATAATGACGGAGGTGACGATGTTCCCAAACCAGAAGATGGATCTCTAACAGTCACAGATGCGTTCCAGGGGCATCCCGGTCTGGCCCATATTCATGTCCCCGACTATTTCCCACAGGTCCCCTGTGTGGCTGTCAATAAGAATCCTGTGCTGCCCAAGTTTGTCAAGATGGTTGAGGTAACTGGGATTTGTACACCATCGGGTGACAAGATATACGTCAAAATTGAAACACTTCACTCTAGTTAATCATTTATAACGAGTCTTCTCCTTCTTTTCGTGACAAGTGACAACATATTCCAAAAAGAAATTACACTTTTTATCGCCTCCCTATCTCAGATAACACATCCCCAACTAATGGAGCTGATCAAGCATCGATTAAAGATAAACAAACCTTATGTTGGAGTCTTTCTAAAACGAGATGACGAGTAAGCAAAGCTTGTTTTGTTCAACCCCTTTTTTATGGCAGTCTAGCTTGGCAAAGAAAAACACTTATATTTATTTGGATAAGGGGTGTGGAGGATTGTGTGACGAGTTGGGGGAGAAGTTTCGAGAATTGAGCACGCGCATCCCTCCACACCAACCCAAGATGAGAAAGTTGAAGTGTTCGGCAATAGTTATGCGCGGCGCACATGTGAAAAGCGGCATACACCGTGGGAAAATAAATCTGTGGATATCCAGTTGATATTATCCACCAGATCCACCCGATTCTATAAACGCCTTATCTCACCAGGAACACAGCCGATGTGGTGGACAAGTTGGATGATTTGTATACCGTGGGAACTTTCTGTCAGATCACAGAGGTTCGGGAATTGTCCGATAGAATCAGATTGGTACTGTTAGGACACAGACGGATATCCATATCTGATATATCCCAACCTGATCACGAGACGAAGGAGGGAGAAGAAGAGGCTGTTGCTATTGATAAAATTGTTCAGGTTTGAATAATGTGATGTGAGATCATTGGGCTTGTCGTGATCGGTCATTTGAGAGATTTGAGCCTCTGACCCTCCTATTATTTTTACCATAGGTAGAGACTGATAACCTGCCCCACAATACCTTTGTACATAACGAGGAAGTTAAGGCCCTTAGTGGGGAGATTGTGAAAACATTCCGGGATATTATCCGACTAAACCCTCTGTACAAGGAGAGCATTCAGCTGCTGGTAGATAGTGGAAAACAGGTATCTTTTGGATGATTGGAATTATTTTACAATTGTGTTTTTAACATAAGTTAATGGGTCGGAGAGATCTTCGAGATCGATGTCAGTTCAAAACAACTGATTGATATACCCCTAACCCCATAGATTGTCGATAACCCGGCCCACTTGGCTGATTTTGGTGCCGGTATGACAAGTGCAGATGGACACGAAATGCAAAAGATTATGGAAGAAAGTGACATACCCTCCCGCTTGCAGCTGTCTCTTGAACTGCTGAAAAAGGAGCATGCTATTGTCAGCTTACAGAGGAAGATTGGACAGGAAGTGGAGGAGAAGGTTCGTTTTAAACTCGAGCTTCCTCATTCTGTTTCCCTGATAAAAACGTTGAGCAGATATTATTTAAACCTCAAAGTTCTATGGAGCTATGATTTGTTTTGTTCAAACCTGTAGTCATAACTTGGCAAGCTATGATATGATAAGATCTATTTCATTTCATTTCCTAATTGTCCCAACTCTCTAGGTGAACAAGATGCAGAGAAAATTCATGTTGAATGAACAACTGAAAATAATCAAGAAAGAGCTGGGGATTGAGAAGGATGATAAACAAGCTATAGTGGATAAATTTAGGGAACGAATCGATAAGAAAAATATACCAACAGATGTGTCTGAGGTAGGCCCCCTAAGAAATAAGTCACTTCATTTTTAATTCCCTTTCTTTCTCATTTTGGTTATTTTATTGGTTGACTAAGGTCAGAAATTACCCAAGATATTATTTTGTAGGTGATTGAAGAGGAGCTAAAGAAATTACAATATCTTGATAGCCACAGTTCTGAGTTTAGTGTGACTCGCAACTATCTCGACTGGTTGACCTGCCTTCCTTGGGGGATAAAAAGGTGCGTTACAGGGTCGAGTCTGGCCAGGGGTAAAAAAAGAAGCTCCTACTCCTTGTGATATTACATAAATAATAGCTGTCCAATTTCGTTTTTTTACAATTTCACAATTTCTTTGTTTCCCAGTGAGGAATGTTTTGAGATTGAGAAAGCCCGGGAGATCCTTGCGAAAGATCACTATGGCTTAGAGGACATCAAAGAGAGGATATTGGAGTTTATAGCAGTCGGAAAACTCAGGGGTTCAGTCCATGGTTAGTTTTGTGTGTGAGATCTCACTGATCTCAGTAGTCAGCCCTCTTGATAGCCAGTGATGGGTTGCCACGAGTCTCCAACAAACTTTATTTTCCAACAATAAAACTATTGACTTGAAGGACAAATAAAAACTTTTCTCTCTACATCTGACCACCTCTATTTTCTCCACAGGTAAAATCCTGTGTTTCACCGGACCCCCTGGTGTTGGAAAGACCTCTATTGCCAAATCAATCGCTGAGGCCCTCAACAGAGAGTATTTCAGATTCAGGTAATATAGGAATCGCAATATTTTGGATTCATCCCATTCTATTTTTGGGGTGCTATTTTGTGACGTGTGGGCACTTATTAGGGATCTTGTTAACTATACTGACTCGTGTCTTGTAGCCACACAAAAAATACTTATCATTGTTGATTGTACGATATAGAGGGGTGACGGTCTTCCTCTTTACAGTGTGGGTGGGATGTCAGATGTTGCAGAGATAAAGGGACACAGAAGAACCTATGTGGGTGCTATGCCGGGCAAGCTGATACAGTGCCTCAAGAAAACACAGGCGGAGAACCCTCTTGTTCTGGGGATTGAGAAGGATGATAAACAAGCTATAGTGGATAAATTTAGGGAACGAATCGATAAGAAAAATATACCAACAGATGTGTCTGAGGTAGGCCCCCTAAGAAATAAGTCACTTCATTTTTAATTCCCTTTCTCTCTCATTTTGGTTATTTTATTGGTTGACTAAGGTCAGAAATTACCCAAGATATTATTTTGTAGGTGATTGAAGAGGAGCTAAAGAAATTACAATATCTTGATAGCCACAGTTCTGAGTTTAGTGTGACTCGCAACTATCTCGACTGGTTGACCTGCCTTCCTTGGGGGATAAAAAGGTGCGTTACAGGGTCGAGTCTGGCCAGGGGTAAAAAAAGAAGCTCCTACTCCTTGTGATATTACATAAATAATAGCTGTCCAATTTCGTTTTTTTACAATTTCACAATTTCTTTGTTTCCCAGTGAGGAATGTTTTGAGATTGAGAAAGCCCGGGAGATCCTTGCGAAAGATCACTATGGCTTAGAGGACATCAAAGAGAGGATATTGGAGTTTATAGCAGTCGGAAAACTCAGGGGTTCAGTCCATGGTTAGTTTTGTGTGTGAGATCTCACTGATCTCAGTAGTCAGCCCTCTTGATAGCCAGTGATGGGTTGCCACGAGTCTCCAACAAACTTTATTTTCCAACAATAAAACTATTGACTTGAAGGACAAATAAAAACTTTTCTCTCTACATCTGACCACCTCTATTTTCTCCACAGGTAAAATCCTGTGTTTCACCGGACCCCCGGGTGTTGGGAAGACGTCTATTGCCAAATCAATCGCTGAGGCCCTCAACAGAGAGTATTTCAGATTCAGGTAATATAGGAATCGCAATATTTTGGATTCATCGCATTCTATTTTTGGGGTGCTATTTTGTGACGTGTGGGCACTTATTAGGGATCTTGTTAACTATACTGACTCGTGTCTTGTAGCCACAAAAAAAATACTTATCATTGTTGATTGTACGATATAGAGGGGTAACGGTCTTCCTCTTTACAGTGTGGGTGGGATGTCAGATGTTGCAGAGATAAAGGGACACAGACGAACCTATGTGGGTGCAATGCCGGGCAAGCTGATACAGTGCCTCAAGAAAACACAGGCGGAGAACCCTCTTGTTCTCATAGATGAGGTGAGGTGGTAATGAAGAGAAAGGAAAGGGAGGGGTGGAGAAAGGGAGAGAGGTCATTGGAGACAGATGGAGAGAGGGCTTATTGGAGGGAGAGATAGAGGGAGAGATAGACCCGTAACCCTTACTAACCAGTAACCACTATAACCACCTCCAATGTTTCCAGATTGATAAAATGTCCCGTGGTGTCCAGGGCGACCCAGCATCTGCACTCCTAGAACTCCTGGACCCAGAACAAAATGCAAACTTCCTCGATCACTATCTAGATGTCCCTGTTGACCTGAGTAAGGTGTTGTTTATCTGTACTGCCAACACCACGGATACCATCCCTGGACCCCTTCTCGACAGAATGGAACTTATTAACGTCTCAGGGTAGGTTTACTCAACCCTATTCCGGATGTATGCATTCTGTTTTTTAGAACTTGATCTACCGAACTCTCACAGAGCGTGCTCGCTCTGTGTCCTGTGATCTCTAAAAGACTTTTTCAGTAGCTTAATAATATCGATCTTCACTATATTTCAGCTACATAGCAGAGGAGAAACTAGCTATAGCCCAGAGATACCTCTCACCCGCATGTGGCAGGGACACGGGGGTAAAGGAAGACAGTCTCAAACTTACTGACGATGCTGTACTTTCATTGATAAAAGGCTACTGTCGGTAAGAACCCCGCCTCTCTGTTCCCCTCTCTCTCTCTCTCTCTCTCTCTCTCTCTCTCTCTTTCTCATCTCTCTAGTTTTACACCGACCATATTTGGTCACAGCAGGCCGTGTGATGCAACAGGAATTTTCCTGGATGGTGGCAAAATATTCTGTCATCGCCGCAGAATGAGGGTGGCCAGTGTAACAAGCTGTGCATTCTCTCTCTCTCTCTCTCTCTCTCTCTCTCTCACTCTCTCTCTTTCTTTCCCTAAGTTCATTCATTCCTTCTGTCTCTCCTACTCCCTTACTAGAAAATTCCTATACTCTCACACGTACCGATATTTCGAGAAATCCAGCTCTGTTTTAATACAGCATTCTCTCTCCTAGTTTATACTTTCTCAATCAATCTCCATTTCTTTCTAGTATAGCAAGTTGCTACCTCTATTTCTCCCTCACTCTCTCTCTCTCTATCCATGTTTCTCTATCTATCTATCTTTCTCTCTAAAGTCTAACTATGTTTTTCTCTAACCCTATCGACCCTGCCTCGCTCTCTACCCGTCTCTTAACATGTTAACACCCCCACGACAGGGAATCGGGAGTTAGAAATCTGCAGAAACATTTGGAGAGAATTTACCGAAAAGCGGCCATGAAAATTGTAGCTGAACCAGATGTGATTGTGTCCGTTACCCCTGACAATCTTCCAGATTTTGTTGGCAAGCCAAAGGTAGGTTTATCCGGGCTGACTCACACCATCATTTCATTTCATGAGGGTTCGGTAGATCAAGGTTTCGCCTGTCTGGTTCGGCCAGACCCCGTTTCTCTAAACAGTGCGCTTAGATCGGATCGGAGCTGCCAGACAAGGTTTCACTAACTGATTTTATTCCGCCCCGCTGAGTCTAGAATCTCCATTTATCCCTTTTTTAATTCCTTTATCCCTGAACAGTGAACCTACCCCCAGTTTACAACCCTTCCCATGTCTCTGGTTTTAAACCTAATCTCAGTATAACACCCTCTTTTCAGTTCCTAAACCAGCGCCTTTACGACGACACACCACCTGGTGTTGTCACAGGTCTGGCCTGGACATCTCTCGGTGGGAAAGAACTCTTTATCGAGACGGTGAGTACAAAACAGAAGCGTGGCGTGACAAGCTGTGTGTGTGAGAGACGGGCATTTGCTGAAAGCACATTTCACCGGGGAGATAGGCTCTCTGTGTCTCCCCCTCTCCATGTCCCTCTCTCTCTCTCTCTCTGACTCACTGTTCCCTCCCTCTATATCTGTCCGTATCATTTCAGGTCTGCACAAAAAAAGATGGTGAAGGCTCGTTGAAGGCCACTGGGCAGCTTGGAGATGTGATGAAAGAGAGCACTCAGGTAACTCCCCTTCCCTCTCCCTCTCTCTATCTTTTTCTCCATCTTTTTCTCTCTCTCTATCTCTATCTTTCTCTATCTATCTTTCTCTAACTTTTCCTTTTTCTCACTCTAACTTTCTGCTATATCGTTGACACATACACACCAACTCGCAGTCACTTACTTTCGCATAGCACGCTCAAATACCCAACAATTAAAACCTGCATTATTTCAGATAGCATATACCTTCGCTAAGTCTGTGCTAGCGGAACTTGCTCCAAGGAACAAATTTCTGGGAAAGGCAGAGGTCCATCTGCATGTTCCAGAGGGAGCCACACCAAAAGATGGGCCCAGTGCAGGAATCACCATAGTTACCGCTCTCATCTCCCTAGCAACCAATACACCCGTCCGATCTAACCTCGCCATGACCGGAGAGGTAATATATCTCTCGAGTAGTTTTACAAATTACCAAATACTGTCTGTACTAATTGTACAATCCCTAGATAATTATCAAGGTATTAACCCCCACCACCGCCCTCAGATTTCCCTAAACGGAAAGGTGCTACCTGTGGGTGGGATCAAGGAGAAACTCACTCTCTCTCTCTCTCTCTCTCTCTCTCTCTCTCTCTCTCTCTCTCTCTCTCTCTCTCACTCTCTCTCACACACACTCTCTCTCTCGCTCTCTCTCTCTCCCTCTCTCTCTCTCTTTTCCTAAGTTCATTCATTCCTTCTGTCTCTCCTACTCCCTCACTAGAAAATTCCTATACTCTCACACCTACCGATATTTCAAGAAATCCAGGTCTCTCAGTATTCGCTCTCCTAGTTTATACTTTCTCAGCCAATCTCCATTTCTTTCTAGTATAGCAAGTTGCTACCTCTATTTCTCTCTATCACTGTCTTTCTCTCTTTATCCCTGTTTCTCCTTCTATCCTTGTTTTTCTCTAACCCTATCGACCCTGCCTCACTCTCGTCGTCTCTTGACATGTTAACACCCCCACGACAGGGAATCGGGAGTTAGAAATCTGCAGAAACATTTAGAGAGAATTTACCGAAAAGCGGCCATGAAAATTGTAGCTGAACCAGATGTAATTGTGTCCGTTACTCCTGACAACCTTCCAGACTTTGTTGGCAAACCAAAGGTAGGTATCACCTGTCTGACTCAAATCGTCATTTTATTTCATAAGTGAGGGTTTGGTAGATCAGGGTTTCGCCTGTTTGGTTCCCGTTTCTCAAGACAGTACGCTTAGATCGGGTCGGAGCCACCAGATAGGTTCACTAACTATGAAATTTTAGTACGCCTCACTAAGTCTGGGATCTTCCTTTATCCCTGTTTCATTTCCTAAACCCCTGAATATAAGTATCCTTACTCTTCCTCAACCTACCCCAGTCGACTACTATTCCCCGTTTCAGCTCTTTATCCCATACCATGTCAGCTATCTAACATCCATCCGTAAAGTTTAGTTCCTAAACCTAACCTCAGTCTAACACCATGTCCCTCTTTTTCAGTTCCTAAACCAGCGTCTCTACGACGAAACACCACCTGGTGTGGTCACTGGTCTGGCCTGGACATCTCTCGGTGGGAAAGAACTCTTCATTGAGACGGTGAGTTTATCAGAAGCGTGGCGTGACAAGTTGTGTGTGAGTCGGGCATTTGCTGAAAGCCCACTTCACCGCGGACATTTCTCTCTCTGTCTCTCCCACTCTCGATGTCCCTCTCTCTCTGACTCACTGTTCCCTCCCTTTATATCTGTCCATATCATTTCAGGTCTGCACAAAAAAAGATGGTGAAGGCTCGTTGAAGGCCACTGGGCAGCTTGGAGATGTGATGAAAGAGAGCACTCAGGTAACTCCCCTTCCCTCTCCCTCTCTCTATCTTTTTCTCCATCTTTTTCTCTCTCTCTATCTCTATCTTTCTCTATCTATCTTTCTCTAACTTTTCCTTTTTCTCACTCTAACTTTCTGCTATATCGTTGACACATACACACCAACTCGCAGTCACTTACTTTCGCATAGCACGCTCAAATACCCAACAATTAAAACCTGCATTATTTCAGATAGCATATACCTTCGCTAAGTCTGTGCTAGCGGAACTTGCTCCAAGGAACAAATTTCTGGGAAAGGCAGAGGTCCATCTGCATGTTCCAGAGGGAGCCACACCAAAAGATGGGCCCAGTGCAGGAATCACCATAGTTACCGCTCTCATCTCCCTAGCAACCAATACACCCGTCCGATCTAACCTCGCCATGACCGGAGAGGTAATACATAGTTTTACCAATTACCAAATTCTGTCTGTACTAATTGTACAATCCCTAGATAATTATCAAGGTATTAACCCCCACCACCGCCCTCAGATTTCCCTAAACGGAAAGGTGCTACCTGTGGGTGGGATCAAGGAGAAACTCATAGCTGCACACCGATCAGGTGTGACCTGTGTCATTCTTCCCGCGGCCAACAAACGAGATTTCGATGATGTTCCCGAGAATGTGCGGGCGGAGTTGGAGGTTCATTTTGCGGACAATTACCGGGATGTTCATAGTGTTATATTCGGGGAAAAGAGTGTCTCCTTGTCTGGAGGGGGTGGTGATGAGGGACATTTTGTAGCAGCTCAGGTTTGAAGGGGTTTCTGTAGATCAGAGTGCAATACAGCCGTAACTTGTTGAGTAAGGGTGGGAGAGAGGATCTCCTTCACCGCTTACTCAACAAGCCGTGACCTACCCGTGATTTCTCTGTCAAAATGTGATGTGTGAGAGAATGTGTGTTGTTGGAGCAAAGCAGTCACTGTTTCTAGCTGCTAACCAGTTAAGTTATTTTTGTACAATTTTCTTTTAATATTTTCAACCAGCTCCGCAAGAAACGATTTTTCGAAATTCTACCACTGAACCGGCAACCATAATCAACTGAATGTGGCTCATATTATGGATGGAAGTTGGATGAACTTTCGGCTATTTCTCTCAGTCTCCCCCTTTCTCTCTCTCAGTTTCTTTCAGTATTTCTCTCTCTCCCGGCCGGTAGTGCAGCCTTCTTTCTCTCTCTCTTTGACAAGCTTTAGCTTACACAGTGGCTAGTGGCTAATTGGCTCGTCCTGCGTTAATTGGTTAACGCTGCATGTCACAATGAGAGGGGGAGAGAGAGAGGGGGGAGGAAGAGAGAAAGAGAGAGTGAGAGAAGGGGGAGGGAGAGAGAGAGGGAGAGACTGAGAGAGGAGAGAGAAGGAATGAAAGAAGCAAGAAAGGGGGATGTATGAAAGCACTTCTGTGCGAGCCATTGTCCGAGTGGGCCGGGGGAAGTATTGCCGGATAGTGAATAATAATACGTCCCTGCAAGGAGGAGAGAGAGAGGGGGATAGTGCATAAATTATTACTGGAATTGAGAACGGAAAGGTGTGTGTGTGTGTATGTTCGTGTGTTTTAGTACATAATTTCCAATTTTCATCCAAGAGAAATTTGTGTTCATGCCTCATGACGATGAATCACCACCATAGTTGCACTCAAGTGATCTAACCACTGATTATCCTGATCTCTCACTGATATCTCACAATAACCGTCTCCCGTTCCACCTGAGACACACCCTGTGTTGAAAACAATAGTTTGATTAGGCCAGCAAGTGTGATCTATATTGCATTCTATGATTCTGCTAGGAGCATGCTTGTGAAATGAGAGAATAAAGAATGAATATCACAGTATATGATTCAAATTGCGTCATGCTTATAAGGAAGCTGTTTCCTAATGACGTATTAGTATTACTGCATCATGAGAACCAAGCCCCTTCCGGAGTTACGATTAGCAGGGCCCTAGCAACCATGTGAATCCTAGGCTAGAGTCCCTAGCAACCAAATATCCGTCCTCCATTCCGTACACCAAATTATAGGCTGGTATTCTTGCAATAGAAAGCAATGTGTTTACATACAACTTTGGGGACGTTTTTGCCTCGAATTATTAGTAGGAATTCACTTACATTCACTCATATTTTTCAGTCATAAACATAAAGTGTTGTTATATTATAAACAGTATTTACAATTGGCCATGTCAAAACATACGCAATTTGCCACATTTTATAACTCCTAAACAGTATGGCATCGGTCTCTCTCGTTTTTCTCTTCCAATACAAATACAAATGGGGGAGGGTGCATGAAGGTTTTCAAATATATCTACGAGGGGTAATTTTGAGGGGTAGTTGTTGAGTGTGCAGCAGAGGGTGCCATGTAAAAGGGAGGAATGAGTGAAAAAGGGAAGCATTTTTCAGTCTCACCTTTCCTAGAGAGACACACTCATCAAGTGTATGTGGGGATTTTATAAAATTGGTGTGAAATTGAGAGAGACGTGGACCAGACTTTCCCGTCGCGAGGATGTATTGATGATGATGATGATGTAAAGAAGGATGTGTGGTGTAATATGTGGTGATGAATATATAATTGACCCGCCGCTTGTTTACTAAAACTCGAAATTCACACACATACATCACACGCACAGACACACCTGCATATATATAGTGTGGGGAGCCGATATATATAAACTGTCTCTCGACACACAAATACACACACTTGAGAGGGTGAGCACAAATCCCTGGCTTTTAATCCATGCCTGGGCTGGCTACTACCTCTCTAGCATATCGTATGGGTGCGTGTGACGTTGTGTATGGCGTGAAGCAAATCCTCTCTATCGTATCTCTCTCTCATTCAATTATCTAGATATCATCAATTTCAGCATTCACAGCAGCCAGTTCATCCTTTGTTGCCGCATGTGCTTGCTGTTCTTTTTCAACGTCACCTGGGGAAATGGGGGACGCGGTTAGAACATTGGACACTCTGTGTGTGGGAGGGAGGGGAGTGAACCCATATATATTGAGAGTAAACTGGGAGGGTTCTCGGGCGGCAGAGCTATAAGCTTAGCTTCCCCTGCAATTACATCTGACGAAGTTTTCTGTCAGCACCCCGAGATACAGAGAGTGTGCGGGCTTTAAGAATTCAAGGCATCTCGCTGGAGAGAGAGGGATAGGTTGTCGAGATTGCTACCGACTCGATAGTATTTTGGTAGGTGTTGTAGGATGGAGAACACGTGAAATGTCAAGGTCACGTGACCGCTATCGCTTCATCTCATTGGACGAGAATAGAAGCGAGTGCTGACAGTGAATGCTTCCTATTTTTGGCGCGCATGATCACCTCCACCAAGTCGGGCTGTAGGCCATCCATTGATATCAAAATGTGTGATGAGATGGCCTACATCACTGATCAGGGATCCGCGCGCGCTCACAACTTGCTAGTCGTTTGTGCGCTGGGAAACCCTCAAAACCAGCTGCTTCAAAAGTAGAAAACGTGAGACTCGGCCTGTAATAATTCTCAAACTCGGTACAAAAAGTCAGTTTTTCTTGATAAAAGTAAAAAGGGGTGATCGGATATGTACAGATGCAGCATGTTCAATGGTTTGGGGCACAAATCTTGTCACAATTCTCGTGTCATTATATGTCATACACACACACAGAGGAATTTTCACAATAAGCACATAAAATCATCAAAAATCATTAATCATCATCATTATTCATTACTAAATGCGAAGGTGTGCGTTTAAATCAAAACACCAAATAGCTCTTAAAATCAGTTCCCCATTCGTTTATGCTATAGTTTCCCATAATTTGAGAGTTATCATTTAAGAGAGATAGAGATATAAAGTGTATCAGATAATAGCAAATCATTTGATGACACACATCGTTCAGCACACACTTTGTGTATGTCTCTCAAGAGGGGGGGGGGCCAGGCAGTGTCTCTATCTTAGTAGACCATACTATATATCATTAATTTCAGCATTTAGTTCTTCGTTACATTCACTCATATTTTTCAGTCATAAACATAAAGTGTTGTTATATTATAAACAGTATTTACAATTGGCCATGTCAAAACATACGCAATTTGCCACATTTTATAACTCCTAAACAGTATGGCATCGGTCTCTCTCGTTTTTCTCTTCCAATACAAATACAAATGGGGGAGGGTGCATGAAGGTTTTCAAATATATCTACGAGGGGTAATTTTGAGGGGTTGAGTGTGCCAATGAGTGTGCAGCAGTGGGTGCCAAAGGGAGGAATGAGGTGAAAAAGGGAAGCATTTTTCAGTCTCACCTTTCCTAGAGAGACACACTCATATCAAGGAAGTGTATGTGGGGATTTTATAAAATTGGTGTGAAATTGAGAGAGACGTGGACCAGACTTTCCCGTCGTGAGGATGAATTGATGATGATGATGATGTAAAGAAGAATGTGTAATATCATGTCATGTGGTGATGAATATATAATTGACCCGCCGCTTGTTTACTACAACTCGAAATTCACACACATACATCACACGCACAGACACACCTGCATATATATAGTGTGGGGAGCCGATATATATAAACTGTCTCTCGACACACAAATACACACACTTGAGAGGGTGAGCACAAATCCCTGGCTTTTAATCCATGCCTGGGCTGGCTACTACCTCTCTAGCATATCGTATGGGTGCGTGTGACGTTGTGTATGGCGTGAAGCAAATCCTCTCTATCGTATCTCTCTCTCATTCAATTATCTAGATATCGTCAATTTCAGCATTCACAGCAGCCAGTTCATCCTTTGTAGCCGCATGTGCTTGTTGTTCCTTTTCAACGTCACCTGGGGAAATGGGACGCGGTTAGAACACTCTGTGTGTGGGAGGGAGTGAACCCATATATATATTGAGTAAACTGGGAGGGTTCTCGGGCGGCAGAGCTCTAAGCTTAGCTTCCCCTGCAATTACATCTGACGAAGTTTTCTGTCAGCACCCCAAGATACAGAGAGTGTGCGGGCTTTAAGAATTCAAGGCATCTCTCGCTGGAGGGAGAGGTTGTCGAGATTGCTACCGACTCGATAGTATTTTGGTAGGTGTTGTAGGATGGGGAACACGTGAAATGTCAAGGTCACGTGACTGCTATCGCTTCATCCCATTGGATGAGAATAGAGGCGAGTGCTGACAGTGAATGCTTTCTATTTTTGGCGCGCATGATCACTTCCACCAAGTCGGGCTGTAGGCCATCAATCCATATCAAAATGTGTGGAGGGGGTGGCCTACAGCACTGATCAGGGATTCGCGCGCGCTCACTATTTGCTAGTCGTGTGTGCGCTGGGAAACCCTCAAATCCAGCTGCTTGAAAAACGTGAGACTCAGCCTGTAATAATTCTCAAACTCGGTACAAAAAGTCAGTTTTTCTTGATAAAAGTAAAAAGGGGTGATCGGATATGTACAGATGCAGCATGTTCAATGGTTTGGGGCACAAATCTTGTCACAATTCTCGTGTCATTATATGTCATACACACACAGAGGAATTTTCACAATAAGCACATAAAATCATCAAAAATCATTAATCATCATCATTATTCATTACTAAATGCGAAGGTGTGCGTTTAAATCAAAACACCAAATAGCTCTTATAATCAGTTCCCCATTTATTTATGCTATAGTTTCCCATAATTTGAGATATAGAGAGAGATAGAGATATATAGTGTATCAGATAATAGCAAATCATTTGATGACACAAATCGTCATATTCAGCACACACTTTGTGTGTATGTCTCTCAAGAGGGGGGGCCTGGCAATGTCTCCATCTTAGTAGACCATACTATATATCATTAATTTCAGCATTTAGTTCTTCAAGCTCAGATCGAGTGGCTCTGTGATCGTTGGTTTCTTTCTCAAGATCCCCTACAGAGAGAGAAAGGGCATGCAGTTAGATATCAGTGTGGAATAGCAGATCATGCCGGGGGTTGTGTAGCACATTCAGCAGTAGGGTAGCAGTGAGTAGCAGGGGTAGTTCACTGTCTCTCATTCAGCAGGAGGGAGGGGAAGCAGGGGTAGTACTTCCACTTTCACATTCATGATTCAGCGGCAGGAGGGGTTTCACTCTCTCACATCATGCGGGGGTGTCATACCATTCTTCCAGCACTTTCAGTCGGTAACAGCAGTCATCTCACATGCGAAGCGGTTGTCTCACGAACAGCAAATGAAAGTGCAATTTGGCAAACGCAATAATCTCACAGCTTTCAGCAGACACTAGCTCACAATATAGGTTCAAACTTTCGGTGGAAGAGTGAAGTTTTATGCGATAAAATGCCTCACTGGTTCACGTTAATCTCACTCACAGATTGTGCACTCTCTCAGCTCTCACAGTACAGGGCAGCAGGGAAATAGCTTTTTCTTGGGCAGTATTTTGGGGATCATTCGGACCGCCCTCTCCGAACTACCTAGTACTAGAACTTGGACTGTTTGTACGTATTTTGGAGGGATAGAGAAAGAGAATGATGGAGAGATAGAGATAGATTCTCTCTCTCTCTCTCTCTCTCTCTCTCTCTCTAAGAGATAGAGAGAGAAAGCACAATTGTGCCAAATTATATTTCTAAGCAAAGCTCTGAGGTAACGATGGATTGTAATTCTCCAGCCCGAATAGATGACCATCATACTCAGTATTTAGTACACACTCACACACACACACAGTACACTTGCGGGGTTAATTTTCGTGTTGAGTGCTAAGTAGGTATTGTTTAACCTAACCATTAAGAGCCACGTCGACGGATACAATTTTTAGGAATTTTCCATGTCAGCACTCGCCTCACTTATTGCACGAAGAATCAAGTGATCACCCTTCCCTCTCTCCACAATTGAGAGGGAAGGGCCTACTTGGTAGGATGGGAGGATGAGGGACCGAGAGAGAACTAGAGATTCCATCCCCGGGCCAGGTTCTATGAGAACAGGTACTCTTGGTAGACTTCTTCTTCAAAAACGACGGTAAGGCTTACGGCATCAAATCTCTGTGTCTTTTTAGTGTCTTTAATTCCGAACAGCACGGAATGGCCCTCTCTTTGTTTTATAGGCCTTGGTCGCGCTAAGGGTCTCCTCAACTTTTTGCTGATGAGACTTGATTGCTGCCATTGAGGCTTGGTACTGTTCCAGAGTCAGGATCTCTAGTTCTCTCTGGTCCTCGTGTTCTCCCAGAATAGTGGGAGTGAAATGTTTCATGTTCTCAGGTCTTGTAGCCATTTGAGACCGCATATATTTCTCATTTAGCTGCATTTCTAGATCTCTCGCGTGCTCGATGTTGCCCAGAATTTCAGTGATTTGGGCTCGAGTAAGGATTGTTTTTTTGCTTTTCAAATCTGTGGAGTAGGGGAAGATGGGGATAGGTAAAGACGAGGGAGTGCTGGTGCTCAGACATGTAAATATGTACGCGACAACGAGTGTGTAACTAAGAGAGGGGGTCTGCTGATTTTTATATTGAAACCCTCACAAGAAACACATTTACATTTTTGTGGCCGAATATTTCACAAGAGGTCCTCTCTCTTTCTCTCTCTTTTTCCCTTTCTTTATCTCCCTCCCTCCATCTCCCTCTCTCCAAATAATGCTCTGTACAGCACTCTTAGCGGGGCAGGAGACTGGGAGAACTAGAGATCTTCATCTTGGAACATACAGAGTTTGCACGGGGCCACGTAATCAAAACCAGTTTTTATAGCCAGGCGATAGAGATAGACTTCAAATACACGGGGCAGCTCAGATGGGCTCTTACTAGGACCGGATGTGTCGGAATGCGCCACCTTTCTTCAACCGATATGTCTTTGCGGCATTGAATGTGTCCATGACTTTTTTGAACTGTTGTTCCTCAGCGAGTAGTGAAGCTCCGTAACGCTCCATAGACAGAATCTCTAGTTCTCTCGTTTCCTCCATCTCTCCCAGAATTTTGACAATTTGTTTGCGGGTTAGGACCCTTTGCTGGGCTTTTAAATCTGAATACATATGAGTAGAGTGGGAAACTAACGTAGAGAGAAGTAATCACGGGGTCTGGCCTTTTTTACGAGAAAATTTTGGGAATCTAAGAACGATGAAATGCTGCTATTTCTCAGCTGTCTAACACTCATGCTTTCATTTCCCTCTATCTCACACTGCTCAATAAATACAAACGCAGGCCCAGCAGACACACACATATTCGGACGGAAAGAAGGGGGTATGCTGTCAAACATCAAACAATGGGAAGGGGAAATGGGGCAATATGGGGCGGCTTTCTTCTTACACGCACTCAGGGTTTTCCGTATACTGTACAGATCTGTAAAGTTCACGGAAAACCTCTGACAGCTTTCACCCACTAAACACACACATGATCATCACGCGGGGGTAGGGGGTACACACACTCCATATTTGGGTATATCACACCCCAAATATGGGCATATTATCACGTGGGAGGGGGAAGGGGGAGGTTTGTACTTACTCTCCAGCTTGAGGATGTTCTCCTCCAACACTTGGATCTGTCGCTCGGCGTTCTCTGCTCGGATGGAGAGGTCAGCCTTGGCAGCCTCAAGATCCCTGATACCTGACTCCAGCTTGTCTTCTCGCTCGGCTTGCTGTTCGGGGAGGAAGAGATGTTAGAGGTGTAGCAACACGGGAAGTGGGTTGAGAATGATAGAGGGGAAAGGGTCGGGATTATGGATAGGACGAGGGGAAAGTAACGATGTAAGGATAGGAAAATGTAGTGTTGAGCGATAGAGATGTACATAGAAATAAGGAAGCGTATTGTGTGTGTATAGAAGTTACGGAGTTAGGGAGTGATCAGGAAGTGGTACCATGGCAACGGCGTGTAACGTTGCAGAGCAGTAGCAGCGCTGCACACAGCACATCTCGTTACCATGGTAACGACCCTGGAGCAGGGAGTTGGGAATGGGATTACACAACCTCTCTCTATCTCCATGGATGATCGGGTTAACGGTCCCCCTCGCTCTCCAGGGTTGTAACGGTCATACGGCGAGAGGGAGGGAGGGATATAGACAGAGAGGGAGGGAGTGAGAGAGAGAGAGAGAGAGGAATATAGAGGGAGAGAGAGAGGAGAGGGAGAGTGTAACGTGATAGAGAGAGAGAGAGAGAGAGAGAGAGAGAGAGAGAGAGAGAGAGAGAGAGAGAGAGAGAGAGAGAGAGAGAGGGATAAATATAGAGAGAGAAAGAGATAGAGAGAGAAAGCACAATTGTGCCAAATTATATTTCTAAGCAAAGCTCTGAGGTAACGATGGATTGTAATTCTCCAGCCCGAATAGATGACCAGCATACTCAGTATTTAGTACACACTCACACACACACAGTACACTTGCGGGGTTAATTTTGCACAACTCACGATTCATCCATAACAAATTGGATTGGTAATTCTCGGTGCACGACGGATACAATTTTTAGGAATTTTCCATGTCAGCACTCGCCTCACTTTCACGAAGAATCAAGTGATCACCCTTCCCTCTCCACAATTGAGGGAGGGGAAGGGCCTACTTGGTAGGATGGGAGGATGAGGGACCGAGAGAGAACTAGAGATTCCATCCCCGGGCCAGGTTCTATGAGAACAGGTACTCGATATTGGTAGACTTCTTCTTCAAAAACGACGGTAAGGCTTACGGCATCATATCTCTGTGTCTTTATAGTGTCTTTAATTCCGTACAGCACGGAATGGCCCTCTCTTTGTTTTGTAGGCTTTGGTCGCGCTAAGTGTCTCCTCAACTTTTTGCTGATGAGACTTGATTGCTGCCATTGAGGCTTGGTACTGTTCCAGAGTCAGGATCTCTAGTTCTCTCTGGTCCTCGTGTTCCCCAAGAATTGTGGGAGTAAAATGTTTCATGTTCTCTGGTCTGGTAGCCATTTGAGACCGCATATATTTCTCATTTAGCTGCATTTCTAGATCTCTCGCGTGCTCGATGTTGCCCAGAATTTCAGAGATTTCGGCTCGAGTGAGGAGTGTTTTTTTGCTTTTCAAATCTGTGGGGTAGGGGGAGATGGGGATAGGTAAAGACTAAGGGATGCTGGTGCTCAGACATGTAAATATACGCGACAACGAGTGTTTAACTAAGAGAGGGGGTCTGCTGATTTTTGTGTGGAAACCCTCACAAGAAACATATTTACATTTTTAGTTGTGGCCGAACTCTCACTCACTCTTTCCCTCTCTCTCCAAATAATGCTCTGTACAGCACTCTTAGCGGGGCAGGAGACTGGGAGAACTAGAGATCATCTTGGAACATACAGAGAGTTTGCACGGGACCACATAATCAAAACCAGTTTTTATAGCCAGGCGATAGAGATAGACTTCAAATACTCCACGATGATGGGCTCTTACTAGGACCGGATGTGTCGGAATGCGCCGCCTTTCTTCACCCGATAGGTCTTTGCGGCATTGAATGTATCCATGACTTTTTTGAATTGTTGTTCCTCAGCAAGGAGTGAGGCTCCGTATCGCTCCATAGACAGAATCTCTAGTTCTCTCGTTTCCTCCATCTCTCCCAGAATTTTGACAATTTGTTTGCGGGTTAGGACCCTTTGCTGGGCTTTTAAATCTGAATACATATCAGGAGAGTAGGAAACTAACACAAGAAGGATGTAGAGAGAAGTAATCAGGGCAGGGGGTCTGGCCTTTTTTACAAGAAATTTTTGGGAATCTAAGAACGATGAAATGCTGCTATTTCTCAGCTGTGTAACACTCATGCTTTCATTTCCCTCCATCTCACACAAACGCAGGTCCAGCAGACACACACATTCGGACGGAAAGAAGGGGGTATGCTATCAAACATCAAACAATGGGAAGGGGAAATGGGGGCAATATGGGGCGGCTTTCTTCTTACACACACTCAGGGTTTTCCGTATAACCAATATGTAAAGTTCTGTAAAGTTCACGGAAAACCTCTGACAGCTTTCACCCACTATAACACACACGTAATCATCACGCGGGGGCAGGGGGTAATACACACACTCCATATTTGGGTATATCACACCCCAAATATGGACATAAGATCACGTGGTGGGAAGGGGAGGTTTGTACTTACTCTCCAGCTTGAGGATGTTCTCCTCCAACACTTGGATCTGTCGCTCGGCGTTCTCTGCTCGGATGGAGAGGTCAGCCTTGGCAGCCTCAAGATCCCTGATACCTGACTCCAGCTTGTCTTCTCGCTCGGCTTGCTGTACGGGGGAGGGAGGGAAGGTTAGAGGTGTTACCACAATTGGGAATGGAGTTGAGAATTATAGAGGGGAAGGCTCAGGATTAGGAAAAGTAACGATGTAAGGATTGGAAAATGTCGTATTGAGCCAGATGGATGTACATAGAAATAAGGAAGCGTATTGTGTGTGTATGTCTATCGAAGTTACGGAGTTAGGGAGTGATCAGGAAGTGGTACCATGGCAACGGCGTGTAACTTTGTGTTGCAGAGTAGTAGCGCTGCACACAGCACATCTCGTTACCATGGTAACGACCCTGGAGCAGGGAGTTGGGAATGGGATTACACAACCCCTCTCTCTATCTCCATGGGTGATCGGGTTAACGGTCCCCCTCGCTCTCCGGAGTTGTAACGGTCATACGGCGAGAGAGAGGGAGGGATATAGACAGAGAGGGAGAGAGAGGGATATAGAGGGAGGGAGAGAGGGGAGGGAGAGTGTAACGTGGTTAAAATGCCACCCTGGGATCTGCAACAAATGCTCGAGCACACACACACATACACCCTGGTAACATGCCAGCCAGAGAGGGAGGGTGACAGGAGTGGAGCATGGAAAGATGGAGAAAAGATAGAACGACGGAGAAAAGATAAAACGATAGAGAGACGATAGATAAAACGTACCATTCCCTCGGCAGCTTCCATTTTCTTCAGGTTGGTGTTCAATGGCAAGATCCTTGGCCGTGCTGGAAGAGAAGAAAGGGTTTAGAAATCAAGAAATAAAGAAACCCAGCTTATACTTACTGCCAGGGGTTTTCTTTGCCTAGCTAGACTATGTTTCGGACGCCGAAATAACAAGGTTTTCTAACTTACGTCTCGAAGCTCTCGCTCTTCTCCTCGGCCTTGGCGAGGTCATCCTCAAGCATCTTGATCTTTCGGCAAGCCTGGTAGAGAGGGAGATGAGTTTAGTTAAAGGGAGAGAAGATGCGACGTGGCTGGTAAACGTGTTTCTAAATGAAGTGATCACGGGAGGAGATTGTGTGCGAGGGGAAAGAGTAACATGGTTAGTTAGAGGAGGGAGATAGAGAGAGATAGATAGGGAGATAGTCAGAGAGATAGATAGGGAGTAACAGGGAGTTAGAGGGGGAGAGAAATGACAGAGTGACGGATGTAACAAGTGAAACCGGTCAAGTTACACCGGTGAGTGGAGAGAGAGAGAGAGAGAGAGAGAGAGAGAGAGAGAGAGAGAGAGAGAGAAAGATAGAAGAGTGGGAAAGAGAAAGCACTCTCTAACACACAGACACTCATGTTTGTGTAATGTGACACCAACGCGACGACCACAGAGGCATCCCCTCTTTGAGAGACAGGGTCTTGTACACGCCGGTTAGGGAGAGAGATAGGGAAGAAATAGAGAGAGAGATAGAGAATTTAGGACGGAGTTTTAGGAGAGAAAGATCAAGGAACCTACAATTTGTTTTCAATTGCACTGCATGATACAAGTGGTGCCATACACGCTAGTAGACACCATCCTTTTTGAGGAAAGATCTCAGAATGATCGAGAACAGTGAGAGTGTCAAGTAAACAACTGTTAAAAAGGTCATGACCGAACCGATTCGGTCATGATTTTTAAACAGTTGGTGAACCTCCCTAAATCCCCACGTACCTCATCGTATTTGGACTCGAGATCATCAACCTGGGCCTGCTGTTCCTCGTTCTGCTGTTCCAGATCCTCCAACCTGTCCTCAAGGTCGTCCTGCTGGAGCTTTCGCTCGGCCTGAGGGAGGAAGGGAGGGGGTCAATTAGGGCTTTAGGTGGGTTTTGAAAGAGAGGAGAGATAGAGGAACATGGGCTGCCGTGATCAGACTCAAGTTCTAGGGGGAGGGTGGGGGTAAGTTGATTTGTAGTTCGGGGAGTTTCATAGTGTATTCGATTAAATCACTTAGAGCTGCAATGTCTCAATTTATAAATGACTCATGTCCTAAAATGGGACGATATATGTTGTGATGAAATGAATGGAATGTGTAATTACGTCAGCTAGGTTCGGATGAGTAGATCACACTTGGGCAAGCGTGTTATTTTGATATCATTTTGGACATTATTTGTTTGTTTTGGTGCTGAAAAAATGTCGACTGGAGGTTCAGAAGCTTTAGACATAAGTTTGGTCTGGCTATCGGTCTTGGTGTAATTAAACAGCGCAGGGACATAGAGTCCAAGCACATGCCTGATACACCGATGGTAAAGATAAGAGGTGAGTTGGGAGGCATACATTTTTGGAATAGAAACTTTCCTTGTGTTTCAGTAAACACCCCTTCATACATAACTGACACACCTCTTCACCTCTGTATGCCATGTCTCTGAAGTTATTAATAAAAATTAGACTCGGTTTTTCCCTTAATTTAAACCAATGGAAACGCAGTAGCAAGCTTACATGACACATGTCAGGTATAACGGATGTGTTGCAAATTTAATAAACTTTAGGCAACTCTAAAATAGCACACATAGTGGCATTCTCTCTTTTCTCTCTTTTTTCTCAATTTCTCTCTCAATTTTTCTCTCTCTCAGTTTTACCAACGCCATCTGGCCTTTCCCTATCTCTCTCTATTTCTCTCCCACACATTGACAGTCATTTTCTCCCTTCTCAATTCCCCTTCTGTGTCTAAAACAAAGTTCTGCCCCACTGTCCTGTGTTCATTTACGTGTTCATTGACGTGTTCATTGACGTGTAATGGCCCCCAATTTAATGGGAGGGGCAGACTAACGAACAGTCGACCGAAAAATATCCGGGACCAAAAATATTGTTCCGAATTTTTCACTAATTTTCATCCAGTTAGAGAGACAGCAAAAAGCCACAGTGTGTATGGCAGTGTAATTGTAGTGAATTTTTAGATGAGAAATCTTTCTTTTGTTTCTGTCTTTGATATGTAAATTGGTCGTGGCTAAAAAAGGGGCAGGTGGTAGCCATGAGATCTCTAAGATCACACAATGAAATACAGAGGGGGAGAGATATTTAGTACCTCAAAATAGAATGGAAATCTTGACTATAAGAATAGTCAGAAGAATGAAAAAGAGAGAGGGGAATATAAAAAAGCCCCACTTTGAATGTAGTCGCATAAAGAGGAGTTCTTCGGACACGAGAAGTTTGAGGGCGGTGAGCTCGCTCTCGAAGGCCTCGGCCTTCTCCTGTTCCTTGTAGAGAGAGTCCTCTAAACACCTTCATTTGCCTGACAGGAAGGGAGGGAGAGGGGTGTGTTGAGGGCGGGGTATACAGAACATGAGGAAGTGTTTTGACTGGGTGTCTGGATGGTATGCCGGGTAAAAATATTCGTCCCATAAAATATTATAGGGCAGTGATAATGACTCAATAATGTTGATAATATGACTCAATAATGTTGTATGACTCATGAACGTGATGATACCTGTATCAGCATTATACTGCTAATGAGTAATGAAGGATGGTAGAATGAATAGTGGGTGTGGAAGAGGGTAGACTCAGCGGAGACACCTTGAAATGATCTGTGTGTAACGAACATGAATACATTATGTGAACAATCAACCATGTCTCTGTCCCTCTTCTCTTTACCAAAAGTATGTATGTGAAATGTGTGTATATCTCTCATTTCCCCCATATATCTCTAGTTCCCCTCTAAACCAATAACAAGTATATCTCTCTTCATCGACCCCTCAACAACCAAGTATCTCGCAATCTTACCTAGAAGAGTCCTCCGCGGTTGCCTCGGCGGACTCTGCTCGGGCGGTCAGCTCCGTCACCGATGTCTCTGCCTTGTCCAGTTCCTCTTCCGTCAAGGACAGTTTCTGATGTGCCGCCTTCAAGTCGTTCTCCAACTGAGAGGAAGGAGGGGGTGAGAGATTGTAGGGGGAGGGAGGGTGAGAGATTGTAGGGGGAGGGAGGGTGAGAGATTGTAGGTGGAGGGGAGGGTGAGAGGGGGATAAAAAACAATGGTAGGGACATTGTTCTTTACATTTGGCACCCCTTCCTTAATTTACATACTCACACCCACATAGCACTACTGCGCCAACAATGCTTTTACTGTTATACAGCTGGATTTAACAACCACAATTTATAGAGACATTACGTCTATTTCTATCGTCTTAATATATCTCTATCTCTGATCTTATATCTGTGTTTCATCTATCTCTCAAATTATAACCATCTCTCTCCCTTTATTTTTCTGTTTCTCTCTTCCTCTCTCGCTCTTGGAGATGGTTTCTCTGGTTTCGTAGATGTACATGGGTGGTCATTAAGGCAAATGGATCTCTACCCGGCTAATGATTCTCGCTGACTCTCTCCCTCTCTCTATCTCTCTCTTTAACTCTGGTTCTCTTTTACTAACTCTGGTTCTCTTTTACTAATGTCTACTTTTTTCTAGAATCTTCCTCCAGCCTCTCCTCTCTCTACATAAATTAAAGAATCATCCACCGATAGCTGACAACAAATAGGATGGCGAATGGTCAAAGTAAACATGTAAATTGCCACTCTCTCTCTCCTACCGAATCTTAGTCTCTCTCTCTCCAGCTCTCCCGAGGAGGGCCCCTAAAAACTAAAAACAACAACCAAACACCGCGATTGGGGGCAGAGTGATTGAGGAACACTGTGATGGATCAGCTCAAGGAAACACATTTCTAATCTCATCCTGATCCACGATATATTCATTTTGAATAAACACTTCTCGGGAACTGGGTGGGAATATGATCTTGTGTTCCAATCAACTTCCTAAATCCAGATCTAACATTCCATTCCAACATTGAGCTAATACCCCTCCTTCTACCTACTTATTATCCATGAATTCTACCCGTTAACTTTTTGACAATATCTGTGAATGTGAATTGTGAGCACACGAGAGAGTGATATTGGAAAACAAGGGGAAGAGGGTGTCCCATTTGTGTTAGCAAATCATGGGTGAGTGTACATGGATATGTAGCAGTAGACAACCCCCTAGGTGAGAAACAATGGGGCATTCAATGCCATGAGGAGGGAGAGCTGTAGTGTTTTGTAGCAACAACACATAATTATCTACCCGATATAATGGCCAACACTAAAGCACCCTGAAATAAGGAAACAGGAACCTCTCTGAATTACATGCCTCTCTGATCTACCGAACAAAAACAAGATCGACAAAAGCTAGAAAACTATAAAGTACCTTGTCCACAAGAACATCCTTTTCCCTCAGTTTGGCCTCAGCCTCGTTTGCTCGGTCGTTGGCCTCATCAAGTTCCTGCTTCAAAGTGGCTACCTTCTTCTTGATGTTCAATACGCCGGTAGCTGAGTCTTTAGACATGGTGAGACTGAAGAGATGGAACAAACGGAGACACAGGAGAGAGAGGCAACACTTACTGCAAGCGACTAGTTGGGTTATGACAGGCCTGTTCGAATTTCTGCTCTGGGATCCGGTTTACTCAATTACTTTTAATTTCCCCGGTATGTGGGGTTGTTTGCGGAGTAAACCTAGAGGCAAGATAGTGCGCGCGCGTTACTCTCGGTTCAGCGCAGCGCTGTATTGAAAGTAACGCGCGTTCCTGTAACTGCATCGCACTTTATAAAGGGAATTTCCGGCTGAGTTTCCCTGGTATGGTGTTGACATCTCTTCCGGGCGGGGCTTCCTTCCTTGTCCAAATTCCTCCGATTAAACGGAACCGGGAACATATCACGTGGCACGTGTACCACTAGACCTACGTACAATAACTCTGGTTCTCTTTTACTAATGTCTAATTTTTTCTAGAATCTTCCTCCAGCCTCTTGCCTCTCTCTACATAAATTAAAGAATCATCCACCGATAGCTGACAACAAATAGGATGGCGAATGGTCAAAGTAAACATGTAAATTGCCACTCTCTCTCTCCTACCGAATCTTAGTCTCTCTCTCTCCAGCTCTCCCGAGGAGGGCCCCTAAAAACTAAAAACAACAACCAAACACCGGGATTGGTGGGGGGTGGGGGGCAGAGTGATTGAGGAGCACCGTGATAGATCAGTTCGCTGAAACACATTCCTAATCTCACCCCAATTCACGATATATTCATTTTGAATAAACACTTCTCGGGAACTGGGTGGGAATATGATCTTGTGTTCCAATCAACTTCCTAAATCCAGATCTAACATTCCATTCCAACATTGAGCTAATACCCCTCCTTCTACCTACTTATTATCCATGAATTCTACCCGTTAACTTTTTGACAATATCTGTGAATGTGAATTGTGAGCACACGAGAGAGTGATATTGGAAAACAAGGGGAAGAGGGTGTCCCATTTGTGTTAGCAAATCATGGGTGAGTGTACATGGATATGTAGCAGTAGACAACCCCCTAGGTGAGAAACAATGGGGCATTCAATGCCATGAGGAGGGAGAGCTGTAGTGTTTTGTAGCAACAACACATAATTATCTACCCGATATAATGGCCAACACTAAAGCACCCTGAAATAAGGAAACAGGAACCTCTCTGAATTACATGCCTCTCTGATCTACCGAACAAAAACAAGATCGACAAAAGCTAGAAAACTATAAAGTACCTTGTCCACAAGAACATCCTTTTCCCTCAGTTTGGCCTCAGCCTCGTTTGCTCGGTCGTTGGCCTCATCAAGTTCCTGCTTCAAAGTGGCTACCTTCTTCTTGATGTTCAATACGCCGGTAGCTGAGTCTTTAGACATGGTGAGACTGAAGAGATGGAACAAACGGAGACACAGGAGAGAGAGGCAACACTTACTGCAAGCGACTAGTTGGGTTATGACAGGCCTGTTCGAATTTCTGCTCTGGGATCCGGTTTACTCAATTACTTTTAATTTCCCCGGTATGTGGGGTTGTTTGCGGAGTAAACCTAGAGGCAAGATAGTGCGCGCGCGTTACTCTCGGTTCAGCGCAGCGCTGTATTGAAAGTAACGCGCGTTCCTGTAACTGCATCGCACTTTATAAAGGGAATTTCCGGCTGAGTTTCCCTGGTATGGTGTTGACATCTCTTCCGGGCGGGGCTTCCTTCCTTGTCCAAATTCCTCCGATTAAACGGAACCGGGAACATATCACGTGGCACGTGTACCACTAGACCTACGTACAATAGACGCTCACCGTCCGGCACCACTGGCCCTACTCAGACACTGCAGTCCCCAGTCATGACAATGACATGAACCGGCAAGCCGAAAATCACTCAATGAGGCCCTGAAGCCAGGGCCACGCCACAGGCCACTCTCAAAAGCTTATCTGTTCCAAGACCATCGGCCAGCGAGTTGAGTGCCAAAGGCCAATATTTTTACTTGACAATCAATGCCAATTCCCTTGTTTCTGAGACTCAAATTGGTGAACCATGACTCAGATGGTCAGCTTAGGCCGAGCGGGTGTGTTCGGAGCCAGGGAAGCTAAAGTAGAGTAATGAGCTTCTTCACAGTCACCAGATTCGATAAATACCTACTGATCTTTCATGATTCGGATGGGCTAAACTCAGCAAAGGACAGTCTAATTAATCTAAGCACAGTACTTTCCGTCGTATGAACTAATCGTGAGTGGGTAAATCAGGACTCCCCGTGATATGAAAAGGCTGGGGGTCATGGTAGAATATGGTGTTGTGGTGATTTATTTAAACTGTCAACAAGCGGCCATATTGGATTAGGAAACTAGACTAAGGCTTAACCGGTACTTCCTTTTTTCAAACACTGCTTTTGTATTTAATTCAAACTGCAGTGTTTGCAGAAAGCAGCTGCCCTGTTGACAGCTTTTCTACAAAGAAACTGTCAAACAGAAGCGGCTGGAAACCTCCTGCTCAAGTCTCAACTATATCACGTGTCTACAATGTGCTCTGCTATTCGTACTGAGCTGAATATATCTGACTCGACAGTCTACTCTCATTCTCAGACATAGAATAAATGAAGTGCTACCACTTAGCAGACAGGTGGCCTTCCGAGTTCGGAACTGAATGAAACAACATGCTATAAACTCCAAAAACGAATAAACCTGTCTCACTTCTTCATAGAAAAACGAAAACACCCCTCTCACCTCTTCCTACAAACACCTCAGTCTCACCTTTTCGATGATGCTCTCCTTCTCTACGAGCTGCTCCTCGGCCTCACTGGCTCGGACCTGACACTCATCAAGCTCGGTTTTAAGGGCGGCAACCTTCTTCTTGATCAGGTTAACTCCGTTCTCAGTCATCTTGTGTGTGTGTGTGGTGGGGAAAGAGCGGAGGAGCTAGCAGGGAAGGGAGTACGGTTAGGAAACAGTGAGAGTCACTAAGAGACTGTCAGAGCATTGGCCTGACAGCTAAGATATTAGTATTTCGAAAAGTTACTTGGAGGAATTTTATAAGTTTACGGTTATGATTAAATTCTAGTCAAGTATTTGTATTACATAATATTATTGATTTTACCGACATCGAGTTCCCAATTTAGCCTACTATCTATCTCCAAACTCTAAGTATCTCTCTATTTATCAGGATAAGATGCGGCATTGTGTAGCTCACACTGCTCTATGAGGGTTCTGTAGAACAACAAAGTGATCAAAAATCTCGGGGTTATTCAGAACTAAGCATGGTTTTGAAAAGATATAAATATCAGGCCCTCGGGCTGTTTACAATAGTTACTCAGAAAAGTTGGGTATCAGGCGATCAAAGTCGAGAAGGCGATTTGTACGTTTAAAGAAAGACAGCAAAAACCGTTCGAATTAAACGTTGGTCGTTAACTAATAAAACCTGGAAACGGCCAATGAGACAAAATACCGGCCGCCACAATCAATAAACTACCTGGAAACAAATCAGATATTTTGTGTGCAAACAGTTGACACATAGTGAAATGCGATTAGCAGGGGGAGAAGGAGGATAGAACCTGCAACGCGGCGGCAACCAGTCAATTACAATGTGATACAGTCATCGGTTACTGTCCGATGACTGGGGAATTTATAGTGTTAGGTAAAGACTGCTGATGAGGAGGGTAAATGCATTTTGAGAACTGAGCAGTCGCCTAACTAAAGACAGCCCAGGAAGGCACAACTGGGTCCTATCGAACACTCTCCCTATTTCTCTCTCCAAAAAACATTTCTTGTCCTGTATTATTCTATTAAAATACGGTACTGCTATTGCTAACGTAATTTTGTGGCGTTTCCGGCTGAGACGCGCTACCATTGGTCAAACGTGTTTGCTTGCCTATAGCCTTTCTAGCAGGAAGAGAGAACACGAAAAACACGCACACACACAGGAGGAGAGAGAGACACAGGCACTCAGGAAGGCAACCGGCTCTCTCTCCCACGACTCCCACAAAGCCCACATTTTACCCAATGCTCTCGAGCAACCACATGAACCCTAGCCTGCTCTCATATGTTTCCCTGGGCTTTCCAGAAAACGTGGTGTGGCCCAGTGGAAAACAAAACGAAGTTTAGGTGCACTGAAAAATATACGGCTGAAGGAGAGAAAGTGCCGCACATACTGGCGATAGTGGTAATTGACGGGGAGAAAGAGAGAGAGAGAGTAGAGAGAGGGAGAAGTGGTGGGGTCAATAATTTATATATCCACACACCGCAATGTGGCGATAGTATCCCTCCCTTTCTCAACCTTAATCTTCCTCTCTTACTGCCGTGTGGCTAGAGGTTAGAGTTGTTGACCTAATACTTGACAACATGGGGTCACATTAACTGTGGTAAAAGTTGTGAACTCATACGGTAAAATACAAGAGAGAAGTGGAGTAGAGAAAAATGTATACAATTGAAAGGCTTAAAATTGGGTGGCTAAAATTAAATGGGGAAAGAGAGAGGCTAGGTTAAATATATACATTTCACTAGGGCCTATATCACTTTATGTGGGTTGTTCATAGATTCAAAGGTTCAGCGATCAAGTTGCCTTTCTAGACTGTGTTTCGGACGGGAGAGTTAGCGCATAACAGCGATCAAGTGCTTAGATTCCAGTGGAATTTTGTTGAGTGGAATTGGTCAGTGGAAAATAAAAAAGACTAATAGTGTTAGAGAGCTCTTCTTAGCATTCCTCTAGATCTTTTGCCCCTTCTCACTCTGTATGTAAAGTGCTGGATCAGCGTCTGTTCTCTCTTACACAGCACCTTTTGAATATATTTATATCACGAAACCTTTTTACCGTCCCGTCTTTTGTGGTAGCAAAAGAGATTGGAGGTGGACTGCTCCTGGAGGAGGGTAGTGGAGCCGGAGGGCAATGTAGGTAGGAGGAGGATAAGGCCAACTTACCAGTAGCAGAAAGAACATATTTTGTATTCTATAAAACTACCACGAAATTCTTAAATTACTCAGTAATGTCCCCTAATATAATAGTAATCCCGAGTGCAGAAAAAAGCAGGCCCTCAAATCTCAGACTCAATGACGAATAGAATATCTTCAAGTATCCAGAGCACACCTGACAAGAAAATTAAGTCCACTATATAATACAGGCGAGGTAGAAGAACCAGTGGACGCTTTTGTCAGACTTTGTTGGGTAAGGGGTTACAAGTCAGACTCGGATCTCTCTCTCTTCCACCTCTTTCCTTATAAGTTGTATCTTTCTTTTTCTCACTTAGCTTCCCTGTCTATAAGAGAACCGCTGTTCCACTGGGATGTCTAAAACTCTACTTAAAAACAGAAGAATAAACAGAAGGATTAGCAGATACTGAACTTCCCCCTTCTGCACCGTGTCTCTTCATTCCCTCTGTTTAGAAGCTGTTGACTCTATCACCACTTTATTTTAGCACCACTGTATCTTCTCTCTCTCTCGTCATTTTATTATACGTACAGTTCTCTCTCTCCATCTCTCCCTTTCTATGACTATCTCTCTTGCTCACCCTCTCCCTCCCGGCTCCCCTCTCTCCCTCCCTCTTGCTCACCCTCTTTACCTCTCTGTCCCTCTCTTTCTCTATTTCTTCTCAGTTCTGACCCTACTTCGGAACTTGGTGCTTTAACTTTGTGTTGATGTTTATTAGCCCTGCGTTATATATCCGTCTAACATCCCTCTATATCTGTCTCGTTATGAGAGAGAGAGAAATTGAAAAGGAAAAGAGAGAGAGAGAGTAGAGAGAGAGAGAGGGAAAGTGAGAGAGAGAGCAAGCACACACACAATGATGTGATGATAGGTACTGTTAAGGAGGTAGCCCAATCAACAGCACGAGATGAAGTCACGTGCCCGTGTTCGACCAGTTAAATTCGATTAGCTGGTGCTGATTTTTCAGCCGCCTCGACCAGCAGCAGCCACACACGCATCTAGGAACACATGTGTGTGTGTAGTATGTGAGAGGCATTCACTGTGGCATGCGTGATGTGTGCGGGTGGGGAGAGGGTGGACATTGGTGAGTGGTGACAGAGAGAGTGGTGGGACACACAACTGTGAACTGAAGCACAATGATAGCAATTCAAGTGTGAAATGGTGGTTCTGAGAGTCCGGGAAAAGGTCGGGTGCAGATTGGGGGAGAGGATTGTAGGGGAAGGATTCCGGAAGGATAGTGGGGAATGGGAGCGGGAAAGCAAAAGCATAAATTGAATAGCTAGTGCTACATGGCCGTGTGGCCAGGACGGGCAGGAAACCCACTGAAATAATCTAATGGGAAAGAGAGAAAGAGAGAGATGGAGAGAGAGAAGCCTTCTCTGAGAAGGAGAGGTATAGAGTAGTTAGGAGTAGTAGTTAGGAGAAGCCATAAAAAGTCGCACCGCGGTTTGGTCATGTAGCTTATAAAATGCTTTTCCTTCCCTTTTTGACCTGTTTTGAATAAAACAGATCATATTTTGGTTGGGGGTGAAAGTTCAAATACTAAAACTCACATACACAAGCACCCGTTACAAATACACACACTCTTTCATCAAACGATCCAGATATAATCATGGATATAATATTTACTGTCAGAGCAATGGCCTGACTCTGTTAGAGAACAGATCACCCAGAGCATTGGCCTGACAGGATATTCACTATATTTCTCCCGATTTCTCTTGATTTCTTCAGTCACGTGCCATTCATTACTCGGTTTTTGAAAATCAACAACACACACGCTGTATGTGGAGAAATACAGTGAAAAAGACGCTGAATCAAGTTAAGGACGGGGTAAAATAAAACAGAGGAAACCGCGAATAGTGCTCCAGCACCATACAATTAGACCTAAAGTTTCAATCTCTCTCTCCGTTCTTTTTAAAATGCATACAAACACGACCGAAAAAAGTAAACAACCAATCGGAACTCGTTA
The DNA here is from genome assembly GCA_000695325.1 of Pleurobrachia bachei. Taxonomy (NCBI): domain Eukaryota; kingdom Metazoa; phylum Ctenophora; class Tentaculata; order Cydippida; family Pleurobrachiidae; genus Pleurobrachia; species Pleurobrachia bachei. The sequence continues at coordinate 93,205 of AVPN01000024.1, read as the reverse complement.
TTTGGGTCACGTTACTGGTTATCAGCCAATCAGGGACTAGTATTTCCTGATTCGGTTGGTTTCTGAAACACGGCACCTGACACACAACTCATTTCGTGTGTCATTCATATCCCGGGCCCTCTTCTACAAAACATTAAATCCAGAAATAATAACTTACCTGTCTATAAGAGAACCGCTGTTCCACTGGGATGTCTAAAACTCTACTTAAAAACAGAAGAATAAACAGAAGGATTAGCAGATACTGAACTTCCCCCTTCTGCACCGTGTCTCTTCATTCCCTCTGTTTAGAAGCTGTTGACTCTATCACCACTTTATTTTAGCACCACTGTATCTTCTCTCTCTCTCGTCATTTTATTATACGTACAGTTCTCTCTCTCCATCTCTCCCTTTCTATGACTATCTCTCTTGCTCACCCTCTCCCTCCCGGCTCCCCTCTCTCCCTCCCTCTTGCTCACCCTCTTTACCTCTCTGTCCCTCTCTTTCTCTATTTCTTCTCAGTTCTGACCCTACTTCGGAACTTGGTGCTTTAACTTTGTGTTGATGTTTATTAGCCCTGCGTTATATATCCGTCTAACATCCCTCTATATCTGTCTCGTTATGAGAGAGAGAGAAATTGAAAAGGAAAAGAGAGAGAGAGAGGGAAAGTGAGAGAGAGAGCAAGCACACACACAATGATGTGATGATAGGTACTGTTAAGGAGGTAGCCCAATCAACAGCACGAGATGAAGTCACGTGCCCGTGTTCGACCAGTTAAATTCGATTAGCTGGTGCTGATTTTTCAGCCGCCTCGACCAGCAGCAGCCACACACGCATCTAGGAACACATGTGTGTGTGTAGTATGTGAGAGGCATTCACTGTGGCATGCGTGATGTGTGTGTGGGTGGGGAGAGGGTGGACATTGGTGAGTGGTGACAGAGAGAGTGATGGGACACACAACTGTAGCACATTGAAAGCAATTCAAGCGTGAAATGGTGGGTCTGAGAGTCCGGGAAAAGGTCGGGATTGGGGGAGAGGCTTGTAGGGATGGGGGATTGTAGGGAATGGGAGCGGGAAAGCAAAAGCATATTTTGAATACCTAGTGCTACTGTATGGCCATGTGGTCAGGAAACCCACTGAAATAATCAAATGGGAAGGAGAGAGAGAGAGGCCATTGCTTCTTCTCTATCTTTCTCTCTCTAGAGGGAGAGAGTGAGAGAGAGGGAGGGAGAGAAAGATATAGAGAAGGAGAAAGGGAGAGAGAGAGTTAGAAGAAGTTAGAAGAAGCCATAAAAAGTAGCACCGCGGTTCGGTCATGTAGCTTATAAAATGCTTTTCCTTCCCTTTTTGACCAAGAAATAAAACAGATCATGTTTTGGTTGGGGGTGAAAGTTCAAATACTAAAACTCACATACACAAGCACCCGTTACAAATACACACACTCTTTCATCAAACGACCCAGATATTGTCAGAGCAATGGCCTGACCCTGTTCGGGAACAGAGCATTGACCTGACAAGATGTTCACTATATTTCTCTTTGTTTCTCTTGATTTTTTGTCACTTAATTCATTACTCGGTTTTGAAAACACGCACTGAAGTCTGAACGTGGAGAATTCTCGAGAAATACAGTGAAAAGACGCTGAATCAAGTTCAAGGACGGGGTAAAATAAAACTGAGGAATACCGCGAACAGTGCACCAGCACCATACAATTAGACCTAAAGTTTCAATATCTTTCTCTCCGTTCTTTTAAAATGCATACAAACATTGGTAACGAAGTTACCCCTCCCTTGCCGACGCTAGAGGGGATATTTCGTAACCAATACAAACACGGCAACGGACACACAACTCATTTCGTGTCATATAATATCCCGGGCCCTCTTCTACAAAACATTAAATCCAGAAATAATAACTTATTTTGAAAACTTGTAAAAAGAGGGAACTGGAGATCTTGCCGATTGGAAACGGGTACTCGGCACTTTCATAACCTATAGAGGACAAAACACACACGGATAGCAGTATAACATCTAAAAAACTCTTCTCTAATACACCCCACAAAACCACATGGGATATAACATTTCGGGGGGAAACTAGCATTTCGGGAATTCGGGGGGAGAACTAACATTTCGGGGGAACTAACATTTCAAAAATATGTTATCTAACACATAAACTTCTCTCTTTCTAACACACTAAGTTGTGGTTTGTGAACATGAAAGTCCGTTTGATAAAACCAATGTCTCTCATTTCCAGAGAGACTTTCTATCATGACCCCTCACTAGAGATCAGGTGTTTTTCATTTAACATAATTTGTTTTGCATCCTAATAAACTGCAGGTGTTATACCACCATCCTCTTATCTCTCTGTTTCAACATGTTCCTCTGTCGAGCTTTGTTACAGGCAGCGTTCAACTTTTTCTGAAACAAAATACAATTTTTAGAAACAGGAGGTTAAAGTTTCGATGATTTAATGCTTTTTTGGTGCGTGACAGGTGGATTTTCCTGGATTAAATCGAATTTACTAGCTGCCGAGTGACCTAAATAGAATTACCAAATCACGCAACATCTGTGCATTTGCTGTAGACCAATAATGAATAGGGAAACCGGAAAGGACACAAGCCGGAAGGCAATAGCAACTGGTAGGAATAAAAAAAAGACATGACAATAAACCTACCATTTCAATTTTATCTCCTTTAGAGATAGGGTCGGCTCGTAGAGGTGGAGGTCCCAGACCCAGAATCTCTCTCACAAACACATTCTGCTGAAGGTGAAGTGAAGTTGAAACTCCGAGGGATTCCTTCAAAGCAGAATACTGAACTTTCTCTGACCAGGAAGAGAGTGGGAGAGTTTCTTGGGCTGAAATCTTCACTGTTTCTTTGACACTCTCTGTAATTGGGGAGGGTCGGTCAGAATTATATCGTGCCAGATGATTCTAAAGGTCTAAAATAGTTAAAATTTCTGGCCGCAGCCCGCAATATTATGTAATCAGCCGTTAATCTAAATTTCTAAATCGGTTAAGCCAATTCTTTCCTTGCTCGACCCTGTTTCACCGTGTAAAGGAGGCTTAGAACATGACAATACAAGCTAATTCGAGGCGGCAGTCTGAACCGCGGGGGCCGAACCGCGGCACTAAAGTGCGTTTCAAACGACTTGACCTGAGATTCCTGGAAATT
>AVPN01000024.1:34892-72270 GCA_000695325.1 Pleurobrachia bachei | reverse complement strand
AAAACTATGTTTTTAGAGATATACCCTTTCTACTTGAAGGTGACGACATTTCGATTTAAAAAAATTAAAATTCAGTGGCCCAAACATAGTAAAAAGTCACTGGAATGAACCAGAATCTAAGCATCCCTACGGGTCGCTATTCCGTACATCTAAACTGTAACGCCCGTTGTTCTTGATAAAACTCTTGAGAGCGATGTTTTCGAGGGGGTTTCTGTGGTACGCAGGAAGACGAGGCAGATTCACTATATCTCCGATCTCGTGTGTCCATCAGCGTGTCTTCCCTGATGGCGTACATACCACTGTCGTACTGTCTGTCAGGCGTGCCAGTCCGACCGTACGTGTTTGCTAATATGGGAGAAAATGCGAGTTTTAAAGTGTAAACTGTAAAAGAATCTAAAAGATCAAACTTTATGCGAAGCTTCGATAGTCACCTATTTCGGTAAGAAGTTCGGCCATTTCCTGAGTTCTCTTTACGAAGTAGGGTATTATCTTAAAATTATTCCGCTCCACAAAATGTTTCATAACTTCTGGCAGACTTCCAAATGTGTCCCCTCCGAACTGATATATTCCCGCTTGATCGGCTCGAGTTCGGATATGAAAATGCTTGAACTTCTTCTTTCCCTGCGGTCCGTACGCTAAAGAACATTTTTTTAAAGATTAAAGATCATTTATAGTCTGACGTCAAACGAGTTGCGTTGATCTTTTTGAAATATATGAGAATAAAGAGACCTGTACCTACCAGCAGTAAGGGCAAATTGTCCAGGATTAGTTTGACTAGTTCGGATCACGGAAAAGTTTTCCTCCCGCACATTTAGGAGATTCTCGGTCATGGAGTAGGAAACTCGGGGCCAAAACCATTCCGCTGGAATATTAACCGTGTCCATAAGAATCGGAGATGTTGTTCTTGGTATCGTGGAAGGTTTTTTGAATCCCTGAAAACCCAAAGCGTCCATGATCGAGCCATGGGTGTCATCTGTAAGTGGCTTGTGAACGAATGTATCACCGTTACTGTGGGCAACTCTGTTGCACAGAAACAAATCTCCCTGGGAGTTGTTATAAATCTGCTCCATACGATTCCTCTTGACCATGTCCTTTTCAACATCTCCCTCTGCAAACAATTCGTTCCGTTCTGCCTCCGCAAACAACTTCTTGAATGTCGTGGACTCATTCATAGTCGATAACCCCGAATCCTTACGGAATATGTCAGATTGCCTGAAAGAATCTAGTTAAGTTCAAAGATCATTTAGATAACAGATTGTGGATTCATTTTTACGTTCATCTCAGAACGTGTTTCGCTCATGACTCGAATACGATATTTAATGTTTACTCACCGGACCAACTCAATGTACAAAATTGGGTAGTTGTCGAGGGCCTCGACCAGTACATTTCGACACTCTGTTTGCCCAGTTGCCACGTCTTCAGTAGTGAACCCCTGGCACTCGAGGTATCTGTAACCATCTCCTGTGACCTGAAACAAGTTGTACAGCTGCTCTATCACGAGTAACTTGCAACTTCAAAAGTAACAAAATATATCATATTAATATTTTACTGTGGTAATTTGGTCTAATTAAAACTTACGAATCCAGTTGAAAGAACCAAAAGATCGTGTAGGTCGTTGATAAGAAACATCACTCCTTCAGACTGATCTACTGATCTTGTCAAGGAGAATTCCTCTCCATCAACCAACACTGGTAACCCTGGGAGAGAGAGAGAGAGAGTGATAGAGAGATAGAGAGATTGAGAGTGAGTGAGTGATAGAGTGAGTGATAGTGATAGATAGAGTGAGAGAGGAAATACTTCCAATCCATGCGTTGATGAGATGAACCAGCTGCTCAATGTGGTCGACACATATAACAAGAGGTTAGTTTTACCTTCATGTTGGTCATCTTCCCCATTACTTGACATGTTGTTCGGGTTACATGTGCTTTGTTTTGATGCTAGGGATGTTTTATTGTGTTGGTTATAGCTTAGAAGAAAGAAAAAAGTCATGCATGTAGTGTAAAAAGTGTGTCAATGTATAGTGTCTACGACGACAAAGTCTGAACTTAACTCATAAGATTTGCACAGCTTGGGCCTTCGCCCTTGGAGTCTCTTGAAGCATATAATTCAAAGCAGTGCACATACAGCATAGTACAGTTAAAACTTAAAACGGTACTAACAAATACAACGTAGGCAGACATCGACAGCAATCAGCTGAAGAATAACAATAACATGTCTCTCTCTCTCTCTCTCTCTCTCTCTCTCTCTCTCTCTCCCTCTCTCAGATGATACATTGGGTGTCAAACACTTGTTAAGTAACGTTGTTAAGTACACTATAGCAAACACTCAGTCATATTTTAGGGAAATCGCTTGTTTTAAATGACATCAACAATCGCTGGTGTTAATCTAAACAGTGAACCGTGGACGGTGATTGCAGCAGAGGGATACTCCTTCGTTCTTTCCCCGGATACAATATTTTACTTCCGTTTTCCACTTTATCTACTCATACCAGATGTTTTCCACTAAGCCTGATCAAGTTTCCTTGCAAGGTATTCCGTATTGAACTGTATACAACCTACTACATGAACCATTCCTGATTCTTTGGATGTCTCGATGGAGAGCTCTCAAGTCAGGATACCTCTTCCTACAGGATGCAAACTTCGAATCTGCCACTGTTAGTCCTTTCTGGATATTCCCCGAGTTTTAGATCGCTATATGATTTCAGTCCTTTAGAGCATAGCTTACGCTTGATATCGAAGACACCTCACACCCGCACACTCTGTTTAGGCCGTGGCGCGCTTCGCACACCGGCAAAGCTAACGCTTTGTCTTTCATTGTCAGGAGCGAATGGTATGGGTTGAAGTGATGTACAACATCGAGCTAGGCAAGATGAAACTGGAAATATCGGACTCAAAAGGAACCCCTCCTTCCATATCCCTTATTGTAAAACCCCGCTCTGTTTCTTTCAACTTTACTGATTGCTCTCCCGGGTTCGTAGGTAAGCTGTATTTAATTATGCGATGCATAACTTTCTCACAGTTGTCAAAATATGTCTGGTTGCGCTGATACCGTTTAGATTTTGACAGTGCGCTCAGATCGGGTGGACGCCGGGAGAAAAGTCAAAGCTGGGAACATACTAAACGGTTTCTAGCTTCTACTTGTACATTTGACTAATCAGATCCTTCTATCAGTAGGTCTAAGTAACAAAGTGCTGGATATTGTACTGATAAGCAAAGAAGAAGAAGTCGTTCCAGAATGGCAAACGTTGTTCAAAAGTGCAAAAAGCCCACTCAGTAAGTACAGAGAGTGTAAGGAAATGAGGAAAAACGAGTGTACTTGTGGAGAGAAAATATATCGCTAATTGACTAGGAGAGAGAAAAAAGACTTTTAATTACAGAGAAAAGCACAATGATCAGTTTAATTTTAACATCATCTCATCACCGAATTATTCCGCTTTAAATAGCAGCATTGCCGCTAATTGGAATGTAATTAAATCTCCTGCAGATAGGTATGCGGTGCAGGTGGTACACCGGGGTAAGGAGTTGTGTGGTTTGCTGATGGTGACTCAGAGGAATGTCACAGTTAGAATTGCTACCAACTCAGCTTACGGAACTTACTCCGGGAATGTCATATCCAGCGCTGTCACAGGGGTAGGTAATACCGGGGTAATACCTAATAGGTATAGCTACCGTTACATTGTACAGTGTACACCGCCACATTTGTCTTTAAATCTGTCATCTGTCACTGATCAAGACCTATATAATTTTATTTTTTAGTATCAAGTGGTTTGATTAAAAACAGCCCTGAAAATGTGTACCAGCCTCAGCTAGACAGTGTTGTTTCAGGTGTTGCTTTCAGTGGAAGACCTTCTTCAGATTGAGTTTACTGTCGGACCCGTCAAGATTGCAACCTCACGGCTCCTGGAGCTATACCAACACCTCCTTATAGCCTTCACCCCCAATACCACCTCCGGCTCGCTCCGTCTTACTGGTTACGATCCAGACCACATAGCTGGTCCATCTTCTCCAAACCTCCCTACAAAAACGAGAAGCACATCCAGTGATCACCTCACACCAACCAACAGCAAGGGAGTGAGAGCACCCCTCCCACTTCCAAAACCTGTCAGAAACAGATTGGATGCTAAAACGAAACGGGAGGAATGTCTCGACCCTGCTGTGACTGAACCGTGTTATTCAGTTGTGAATAGAGAGAGGGTAAGGAGAGCAGAGTCGGTAAGAAGGAGCTGTATAGATGATGATAGCCCGCCACCGATTCCAAAGAAAAATGCAGCGTTGATGGAGGAATTGAGGATGGATTATGTAAATCTGTGGGATTGTGAGAGACAGGAGGCGGAGGAGATCTATTCTACAATCATTCGAGACGTATTCGAGGATGAAATTATTTAGTATGAACAGTTTGTTATGTCTGAACAAAAGTTATGTTTTTCCTGTGATATGGTAATGTTGGATTGACTATTGCAGGGTAATTTGACCAAATCTGTGCAGCTTCAGCTGTTTGATTTCCATTTTCCAATAGCGTCTGCAACTTTGCAGTGGTACGTTACGGGCGTGGCACAATAATATTAAATTACCTTTTACTAAAAGACGGGAACTGACAAAACGGCGTGGATTTCTTGTTTTATTGAGTACGGGATGCCTTTCTTGCGCTAAATGGGTATTTATATAACGATTGACGTATATGAGTTTGAAAGACGGGTGCTTGAAAGCGTGAGGGAAACAGAAAACTGGAAGACGGGCAAAGGGTGGTACCGTTCCCATCCTGTCGGCTGTTACATATCAACTAACATAATACCTTGTGATAAAACTATCAGCGATAATCTATCATAGTTCTGTACCTAACATCCTGATCTTCTAAATAGCTCAGAAGATGGACAGTAACAAGGCTCGTGTTGTCCTTGTGAGTTGCAGGAAAAATGAACAGTTTCACATGACAACAGGTAAATGCAGCTACAACACTAGTCTTTCTACAACTACAAAAATGCAGCCCACACACATAATAGTTTTTCAACACGTAGTACTGCAGCACACATATTTCTCCCTTTTTTCGTGTCTACTTTATTTCCCTCTATCTCCCTCTTGATTTTATGTCTTTTGTGCCTTCAACATACTCAATACTGACCATTGGAACTCAGTAAAAGCATAAATTCTAAAAGTATAATATGTGGTCACCTGTCAGAATCTCTTTTATAATATGCATGCATTGAATATAAAAGACATATTATAGTAGCGTGAGAAGTGGTTTAAAGTATTTGTTAGAACGGGGAAAGTAACCAAGTACCTATTTAACTACTTTATTCAAGAGAGAGAGAGAGAGAGAGAGAGAGATTCTCTCTCTCACTCAGCACTCTCTCTCTCCCCACCCTCTATCATTCCTCTCCCTAGGTCTAAAGAGCATGTCACGGCGACTGCGTTCCCAGTGGAAAGTTCACCCCCTCAAGGACGACATATCAGACTCTGTCTTGGCCCAGGCGCAACTAATTGTGTTCATTGGACCTAGGGAAAAATTCACGAAAACAGAATTTGATGCAATTAATAACTTTATAAGCCGTGGTGGATCGGTGAGTCGTGCAGACTATGTTTTCATTTTTCAAGAAATACCCATACTTTCTGTATTTCGTTGTAGATGTACTATGTAATTCCTATTTCCTAGGTATGTACCAAATGAGCCTATTTTCAGGTTTTGCTATCTCTTGGTGACGGCGGTGAGGGCAAGTATGACACGAATATTAATTTCTTGCTGGAGGATTATGGGATAATGATTAATAGTGATAGTGTCATTAGAACTAGCTACTATAAATACTTTCATCCCAAGGTATGATTTGACCGCCACAAGTAAACAACCAATCAGAACTCGTTATTTAGGTCACGTGACTGGTTATCAGCCAATCAGGGACCAGCATTTTCTGATTCGGTCGGTTTCTGCTAGAATGAACAGTTTACCCACGACTGTCAGTTATGCGAGTATTTCGGGGCGTAAAATAAAATGCATGTCTGTCTGAAAAATAATGCTTAAAATACATTACTGTTATGTGGGTGGTCTCTCTCTCTCTCTCTCTCTCTCTCTCTCTCTCTCTCTCTCTCTCTCTCTCTCTCTCTTTCTCTCTCTCACTCAGCACTCTCTCTCTCCCCACCCTCTATCATTCCTCTCCCTAGGTCTAAAGAGCATGTCACGGCGACTGCGTTCCCAGTGGAAAGTTCACCCCCTCAAGGACGACATATCAGACTCTGTCTTGGCCCAGGCGCAACTAATTGTGTTCATTGGACCTAGGGAAAAATTCACGAAAACAGAATTTGATGCAATTAATAACTTTATAAGCCGTGGTGGATCGGTGAGTCGTGCAGACTATGTTTTCATTTTTCAAGAAATACCCATACTTTCTGTATTTCGTTGTAGATGTACTATGTAATTCCTATTTCCTAGGTATGTACCAAATGAGCCTATTTTCAGGTTTTGCTATCTCTTGGTGACGGCGGTGAGGGCAAGTATGACACGAATATTAATTTCTTGCTGGAGGATTATGGGATAATGATTAATAGTGATAGCGTCATTAGAACTAGCTACTATAAATACTTTCATCCCAAGGTATGATTTGACCGCCACAAGTAAACAACCAATCAGAACTCGTTATTTAGGTCACGTGACTGGTTATCAGCCAATCAGGGACCAGCATTTTCTGATTCGGTCGGTTTCTGCTAGAATGAACAGTTTACCCACGACTGTCAGTTATGCGAGTATTTCGGGGCGTAAAATAAAATGCATGTCTGTCTGAAAAATAATGCTTAAAATACATTACTGTTATGTGGGTGGATTGGATTGCCATATTTAGTAATAATCTGAGGAGTCCTCGCATTCTCAGTAATTGAAGGCGTCGAAGGGATCGTCCCCCTTTACTATTCAACTATGCCAGCAAATGATTGATTATTATGTTGTCAATTCCTTTCCCAGCCACTTCCCAATCTTGATTTACCGAACCCTCACAGAGCGCCCCAAAGGAGTGAGCCACATTACCCGAATCCCCATTATGTTACATATTTAAGGAGTAATTTGTACCTACAATCCTCTCCTCATTCCTCAGGAAGCGTACATTGCAAATGGGGTATTGAACAGAGAGATAAACAAAGGGGGCGGCAAGCATGTGGGAGGGGATTTTGACAATGAGAACCCAGTTGGCCAGAATCTAACATTTGTCTATCCTTATGGAGCAACACTACACGTCGTAAAACCATCTGTACCAGTTCTGTCGTCAGGTAAATTAACTCACCCTCAATCAATAAAAACTCTCCGTGTGGCGTCTATTAAGCTGCGATTGACAGTTTTACAATTAAATGGTGTAGATAGAAATCGTTCTGAATGGCTAATTTGCAATGTTGCAGTCTGCAGATATGTTATAGTTCTCATTGAGATAAATTAGAACCTGATTCTTTTCTCAGGATCAACGTCGCTGCCGATCAACAGGCCGATTTGTGCGTTCCATCAGGGCACGGGGAGCAGTGGGAAGTTGTGTGTCGTGGGATCCAGTCACATGTTCAGCGATCAGTTTATTGATAAGGAGGAGAACGGGAAATTGTTTGATGTTATCATTGACTACCTCACATCTGACAAGGTAGATCACACAGTCTGTTTTGTTATTTTCGTGTGAATATTCTCGTTGAGAGAGGGTCGACCAAGGCAAAGTGAGATCAAATCTCCCTGGACCCTGTCCTATGCTTTTGATTCCAACTGATCTACAATCACTCTCCCCCAGATCCAGTTGAATGCAATAGACGCAGAGGATCCGGAAGTTACCGACTACCACTTCCTACCTGATACGCCTAAACTAGCAGAGCGACTGAAAGCATGTCTGCAAGAGGGCGATGACATACCTCGTGACTTTGGAAAGATGTTCGAGCACAACGTGTATAAACTTGACAATGCACTAGTGCCTAAGGTAACCGACCTGGTGGTAGGGAAGATTTTCGAATAATTTGTTTTTACCCGTAAGTAAGCCACTGGTCTAACTGCGTGTTTTTAACTCCACATTCCTCCCTTCAGATAGTTCGATCGTACCAAGAGTTGGACATGAAGCACGAGCCTCTGACCCTCATCCAGCCCAACTTTGAGACACCCCTGCCACCTCTCCAACCTGCCGTCTTCCCACCTGTCTTCAAGGAGCTCCCAGGACCCTCCCTTGACCTGTTTGACCTGGACGAGCAGTTCGCTTCCTCCAAAACCAAGCTCGCCCAGATTACCAACAAGTGTACAGATGAAGACATGGAGTACTATGTCAGGGAGTGTGGTAATATTCTGGGTATTACCGGGGACCTGGCCGGGGCTAAGGACGCTAAACACATTTTGGAGCATGTTTTCTTCCAGCTGGTTGAGTATAAGAAGATCAACCAGGAGGTAGCGTGATTTGAGAATCTCTAGTTGAGTAATGAGAGGGATTCTCTAGAAGATTTTGATATATTGGTGGAGTGGGAAGTGAGTTTATTTTTCCTGGGTATTACTATTGCTAAGTTACTTGCGGCTGTGGTTTTCTGCCGTTCCAGCGGTGCATTATAATGAGCTAACGTGTTTAGGTCTAGAAAGTGTAGTAGCAGGTCTCTACACTATGTCGATCATAGGTATGTGTGTGTCTATTTAAGCGGTTTATAATTTGTATAGTGATCGGTGGTCGAATCAGTCCGATCAGTTTTCTTGTAAATAGATCTCTAACTTGTCTATAAATGTCCACTGAAAACGTGTTTAACTTTGCACTTCGAGGCATCTTTTTTGTCTTGACTCAGTCTTGACTGAGGTCACAGATTGACAAGTGGAGGACGCAGATAAAGACTTCCTCGATTCGTCAGTGCTACTATTGGCGTCACTTCCCCCCCCCCTCTCTCTCTCTCTCTCTCTCTCTCACTCTCTCTCTCTCTCTCTCCCCCATGACGTCACAAAACCTCTACCCTGAAACCACCTGTAAATTTATTCCCTTTATTGGCTAACCATCCAACTAAATCACACGTGTGCCTACCAACCATCTTAAGAATCTCCTATTCCTTTCCTCACTACCTCACTCTAGTAGTTACCACTCTCTCTCTCTCTCTCTCTCTCTCTCTCTCTCTTTCTCTTTCTCTCTCAAACTAATCGATCCCTGTTTCCACTGTCTAGGAATTCCCCGGCCACTCTCTCTCCCATCTCACTAACTAATCAATGCCCTATTTCCACTCTAGCTCATGACGGGCCAGTTTCCCTGGGATAAGAAGGGTGGTAGCCAGGCGTCATTCCCCTGGAACACCCCCGCACCACCAGCACCGAGTTACCCGTGGGAAAATACTTATCAAACGTACCAACCCCAGAAACAGCAACAATATGGTCAGCAGTTCCAGCCTTCCTACCAGACAAACTATCAGACACCTCAGTACCAGACACCCAGTTATCAAACACCCAGCTATCAAACACCCAACTACCAAACAGGTAGTAGTGCTGGTGGGGGCAGCTACCAGTCATTTCAACCTTCCTACAACACCCCTTCCTACAGTTCCTATCAACAGCAACAACAGCAGTACCCCCAAAAGTGGCAGAGCAGTGGAAGTAGTGGGACGTGGGATTCAAATATCAACCCATTTTATCAGTCTCAAAAGGCACCCGAAGCCCCATCAAACTTGTTTGTGTTCGGGAAGGATCAGCCCAAGAAAGAGAGCTCCTATGGTTCATTTTTAAAGGAGATGCAACAGCAGAAAGAGCAACAAAAACAGGAACCTGTTCAGGAGAAGAAGACTAGTTCTTACAGTTCCTTCCTGAAGGAAATGAACAAACAGAAGGAAGAGACGGAGCCCCAGAAACAGCCAGGTGGTGAATCCATCAAAAAAGAGGGGAAATCAAGAGCTCTGTTTCCCTGGGAGAAGAAGAAAGAAGAAGAGAAGATTGGGGTTGATAATGGTGGGGATCTGGAGGCGAAGCTAGCTGAGGAGGATGGTAAAGCAAGGAAGAAGGAAGAGGATAAGAAGAGTGGAGATGTAGAAAAAGAAGAAAAGAGTACCGCTAAAGAGGAAACAGCAGCATCAAAATCTCCAAAGTCTCCCAAGAAGAAGTCGCCTCGACCAAAAACAGCCTCGAAAGTAAAGAGTAAAAAAGCAGATTCCGGAATTTCTGAAATGAAGGTTGAAATTTCACAAGCAGCATCTCCTACTAAAGATGATAAATTGGAGAAAGCTACAACTGAAAAATCGGATCCTGAGAAGAAATCGGATCCTGAGAAGAAATCTGAGAAAGAGGGAGAGGCTAAAAAAGTTGAAGATGAAACAACTACTCAGAAAGCAGAAAAGAAGGCTGAATCAAGTCCTCAAAAAGAAGAACCCACTCGACCGATAACTTCCCCGGCTAAAGGTGCCTCCATATCTCGATCTTCCTCTGTGACCAAGTTAGCTGGTGGGAAACCCCGGGCCAAGTCAGCACCAACAACCCCGGCAGTACCCAGACACATCAACAAGAAATCGGAAATGCTTGCTCAGAAATACATGAGTGCTTACGCAAAGCCTAAAATTCCACCTAAAAAACCTGATAAAGAGGAAAAGGAAGAAAGCCGTAAGCTCTTCTCTTTAACTATTGTCTTGCCCAAAAAGTTGGTCTGTCTGTTTGCTTGTTGGCTAGTTGGATTGGTTATTTCAGGGAGCGTTATCCCCAAAACGTTTATCCAGTCGTGTATCACCCGTTTATCAAATGTCTCCATATTTCTAGAGAACTCCTTCCATTCCACAATAACATGCATTATATCCTCTCACCTCAGGACCGGCTCCAAACTACAGAAGGGAGATTTCAATGAGCGAGTGGGTGTACCCTTCACCCCCTGAACCAGTCGACTGGAAGGCACGGTGTAAGTTGCTAATTGTTACTAAATCATGCACTAATTTCAATTAGTATGATTTGTTTTAAAACCTCAAAAAATAACTTTCCAGACCGGTCGACCCCCCCCCCTTTGGCCTTAACTAATAACTTTCCAGACCGGTCGCCCCCCCCCCCTTTGGCCTTAACCCCATTTCTTCCCCCCACAACAGCAGAAGACCCCGCCGCCCCAGCAGCAGGAGAAGATGGAAGGTCTACCGCCACACTAGTTAGCACAAGCCTACGAGAGGCTGCTTTTCAGAAATGGATCGCCAAGAAAAAAGAGAACAAAACCCTGAAAAAGAGTGATTTGGAAGTGACGGTCATACCTGATACCATTGAGGCGCCCTCTGCTGACCAGATACGACAGGTAGAACTTCACACCACACTAAAACCTTTGCTTTGTAATTTATAAGCTGTAGTGTAGGACTATGTTAGTTTTGGTTGCGTATGACACCACGCCCTGGTATTATACCGAAACCAAATATCGATTAAGTGTCTCGCTAAGAGAGTGGGAAGGGGGTCACTATACCCTCTTTGTTCCAGTGCCATTATGCGCTATTAGGTACTAGCACCACGTTTTAATGAATTTCGATGTTTACTGTCTGGCGCCCGCCGGATAGGAAATTTATGGTACCCTTGGCCTTCTTCTTTCTATCTCTCTATCTAACTCGCCCTATCTATTCAGGAGCAATTTGAGCAATGGTACAGAGAAAGGGCAGTCGGACTTGACAAGAAAGGACGACAAAAACAGAAAGAACGGGAAGAGAAGGAAAAAGAGAAGGCAGAGGCAGCTGCGCTGAAAAAGAAAAACGAAGAGATCGCCCGGAGGTTATGGGAGGAAAAAGATAAGGAGAGAAAGAGAACAATACGAGAGAAGAAGGCTGAAGAAGCAAAGGCAGCAGCAGAAAAGGAAAGGGAAGTAAATGAAAAGAAGACAGCTGCTGCGAAGACCTATAGCAACTGGAAAAGTAAGAAAGATCCCCTGGTGGTAGAGAAAAAGAAGAAGGAGATTGCTGAGAGGAAGAAGAGGGAGCAGGAAGAGAGAGAGGAGAAGGAGATGAAGGAAATGGAGTCACAGAAATCTTTCATGGCTTGGTATGTACATATTTTGTGGGGGTTTAATGTGGTCGTTTAGGGTCACGACAAAGGTCAGAGAGATCTCACATTGGTTACCTAACTATGAGATTATGCGAATATTATATGCGTTCCTCTCTCATGACACATACGCTACTACCCTCTAACTAAGGTCATAACCAACTTGATATTTTATGACTGATTCATCCCCCACAGATTCATCCCCCCCCCCACTTACTCAACAATACCCTACAGGAAAGAGAACAAAGAGGAGGCTGACCGACAAAAGAGGGCGCAGCTGGAGGAGGACCGACGGGAGAAGCAACGGAAAGAACAGCAGGAGAAGAGAGCTCATGAGGCAGCACGTGCACGTGCATTGGAACAGTGGAACGCTCAGAAACTGGAACAACAGAAATCTGCATCTCTCGTGAAACCAGACCATGTCTCACCGTGGAAAAACGGGCCAGGAAAGGCTCCCGTATCTCAGGATCAGTTTCTGTTAGCGAATATCAAACATAATAAGACGACTAAAACTCGACCAAGTTCAGCTAAACCTCGTGATGATTCGGACTTTGTATCTGAAGTTGAATTTGTGCGATAAAACATACTTTTTCCCACCCCAGGACGTTTTTTGTTGTTTTTTATCTGACCGTTTATTTATCTCTGTTGACCGTTTTTAGTGTTTAAAAAGTTCTGTAGATACATGTGTATAGGTTTTGTATAAATTATGTTGCTTAAAAGTTTTGTGTTTTTCTTTTTTGTCTATGTTTATGATCCCGTTGCCACTGTGCACCACACACACTACAGTTTTGGCGTGCTTACTGGAGCGCGCGAGAACTGACACACGGTAAAAGTCCAACCTGTGTGTGTTCTGTGCGCCAAACGATTGTATGCTGCGCGTTGCTTCAAGACAGCCGCTGTGGCTCAAATTGACCTCCTCCCTCTTTCCAATTATAGCAAGTATCATCATGGTGTCGTCCCAGTTCGATCAGGGTGGCGATAAGAAGTATGTTTCGGACGGGATAATCAGGAGAAACGACAAGAACGAGTTATCCCAGGTAAGAACCAGTGAGAGAATGTGTAACTATATATACTCTCGTCTCTCTTCTTTTTTTTCTAGTCGGCCCCCTCTGAAGCTTCATGATATTGATACCTAGTATAGTGTATTAATCATTGCTTGACGATAGCTCCATCTATGCTGTGTTCTCCGTTCTTTTAATTTCCTTTACTGTGGGGAAATTGACCACTTCACACTGTGACTTGTATTAATTGACAAATTCCCCCCGTCTGTCAGCTCTAATGGCTGCGTAGCATGGTATTGGTATTATTTGTCGTATAGTCGCACCCCGATTTAGTGGCATCCTCGGGGGAAAGGGTTTTGTCCACCAAATCGGGGTGCCAGTAAATCGGGGGCCACTAAATCGGGGTCCGACTAGTCGCGACTGCAGCTATTATAGTGGGGTTTGTATTACTATTGTTCAACAGCACAAAGTGTGGGATGGGTGGTAGGTGCGATAAGGAATGTTTTCTCAGGATTATCTCACTATATAACAGGCTGATGACTGGTCATAAGTAGCAATAGTTTCTAGGGTGTGTTATTAAAATTACTTGTATGTGCAAAGAGGTGACTTTCACAGACACTCGGTGGCACTAAGATCATGTTCCCCAACCGCGGTTGCATATTCAAACTATATTAACACACCCAATTTATCATATGCTCAATCTCCAGACAAACACTGTGGTGAGAAAGAGAGTGAGAGAGAGGGAGTGAGAAAGAGAGTGTGAAAGAGAAAGAGAGAGAAAGATAGACATGGATAACAAGGATAAAATAGTAAATGAGGGAGATAGTCACGGGGTGTGTTTCCGCTACTGTCTCTCTCAAAAGCTGTCTACGCCTATCGTTCTATCTTAATGCTCCTCTTCTTCGTTGCTTTGACTTCGTTCCTGTGAAGTTTGGCTTCATCTCCTTTGATCATCCAGTCTATCTAGATCTACCATATACTCCCTTTTTCCTGTGCTATCTCCCTTTGTTGTAGTGATGCGCTCCTGTACACGCCCATCACAGAGGATAACATAATATGTAGTGGTATGGTGATCTATATATAGTGGGTGGAGCTATCAGTGCTACTTCAGTAATAATATAGCTGCAACTTCCTCTCTCTCTCTCTCTATGGACTATGATATAGCAACTCCCTCTCCCTCCCTCTGCTCTGCTGCAGGGAGCCGCGCGCAGGTGTCACGTGACACGGTGATGTCACACCCCACGTGACACCTCCCTCTCTCCCTCCCTTCTCGCGTGGCTCCCTCCCACTATGACTCCGCCTCTTGCAGGATTGTGGACTACTCCTCCTGCACTCCTGCACTCCTGTGCTTTGTTTGTAATCGATCCATGCATGATAGTGAATAGTGCTGCTAGGCAGAAGGGTCGAAGAGAACTAGAGAGAGACCTGAGAGTTCTGCTTTAGTCTTTGTGCAGTTTGCTTTTCGGAATGTCTTTTAGCCTAACCCCGTATAACTTCTCCTAGCTCTATACCTCCCTCTCTCGTGAATGCCATTGTAGGATACATCAGCAACTCAGTTAATAGGAGAATTACCGTTTCATTTCCCCCCGTTCGTCTCGTCCGGTCCTAATATCTGCTGATAATCACCGCGGTAGTAGTTGCAGACCTACACCAGCTTCCGATGATTGCTATCATTCTAGCCAGGTAAATCCCGTCAATTGACCGTGCAGTGCTAACCATCCCTTTTCCACAAGTACAGCATTGTCTGAATATTATACCAACTTATGGGGTGGGGTAGGTAATTCCCCTTGCAGCGTGTATCCATGCTTGGTCTAGCCGGATAATTAGATTTATCCTATCAAATGACCTCTCAATCTGTCCGGTTGTCCAGAGACAGTTTTTAGACCTGTGGGTTTTGAATCAAAATGTGTCGCTTCATCTTTATGAAACTTGAGACAAATTCGACCTTCCCCTTCGATTCGTCTTTCGTGGAAGAAGTAGTCAGGATTAATCTGTCACGCATTCCCGAACTCTCAAAATCTTTTGTAATTATCCCCCTCAATTAGTCACCTCAAACGGGATTTACCTACCTCGCATTCAAAGCGAATTATGGTCGAGTAGAATTACTATTCTTCATATTTATTCCTCATTGTTCATTTTATTAGTACCTGGCACTGCAAGTAACACTAGAACGATGCCAAAGGAACCCAAATATGAAACATTTTTTGTTATCTCTGGAATTGAATCAGGGGTGGGGTGCAGACATGAACTTGGAGGGGCAAAGACAGATTTCTGACGCAGAAAATGATTGAATTCAGTACGTGTCGATTTTCAAATTGCTCTAGATAATTCTGTCTGGTCATTGTCTCTATATTGTTTATACAAACGAGATTTAGACCTTCATTAAAGGTCCTTTTCGCACAAAAAGTATCAAAAAATGGCCATAGAGTGTGATCCGTGAGGAATTTTAATACCTCCTTGCTATGTATGGATAGCTAAATTAAATCGAGGCCCCTGCAGAATGTTTCAAGTCCATGTAGGAAATTAGGTTTAGGCTGAAAATTGAATTTCACACCCTCCAAGCTGAGCTCACGGCCTTTACCAAAACCAATAATTGCACGTTTTCCGATCACCTCACTATTTGCCATCGAAGCAATGGAACATGCCGGCATTACCACTCTAAGCGGAGTCTAGAACTAAACTGAGTAGTGAGTCTAGACCTAAACTGAGTCTAGAACTAAACTGAGTCTAGAACTTCTCGAGTTAGACTGTAGAGCTTCTAACCGATATATGGCAGTCTTTCAAACATGTGAAGCAAACACCTGGCATTGCGACAAAAACCCAAATTTCGTTAGAATTCGAGGGGGAGGGGAGAGAGAATGAGATTATGATAAAGAAGGAAGGAGACAACTTTAAAGTTGGGAGCTTGTGCCACTGTTTGGGTAATTCTAGTAGTTCATATTGGGTGGGCACTTCTCTCTATTTCTATTTTTCTTCACCTCTAGATGAAATCGAGATTCTTTCTTTCTATTTCTAAATTAAAAACATCACTTTGATTCACCTATGGGCGAACTGCATGTTAACAATTTAATTTTTAAGAGACCTATCGATATCACGGTGATCCCTCCGCTCTCTTTGAATCCCAAAAATGCAGTCCCACTGGCACCTATATCCACTTACCCATCCATATCATGGAGCTAATGTTGCATCAATTTCTTGCTCATGATATCCTTTCCACTATCTTTCTCTCTCGTCTTTTTCTCTCTTATATCTCTCCCTTTTCTCACATTTTCTACCAATGACCACTAAATCCAAAATAATCCATGCTATGAGCTGTCCTTTCTCAGCAAAACTATCCCTAAGCTTGCATTCTAGGAAAGTGTTTCCGATATTTTATTGAGAAACAAAACTTCCTTTTATATCCCAAGGGATGGTCTGCACAAGATTCTTATTAGATGTCGTGAGACAGAGAGTGAGACAGAAATAGACTTGGAGAGAGATCAGATTACTTAGGAGTCCCTCCCCCGTATAAAATATCCTGCGATGATGATCATCGATTATTCTTTTCCACAAGTACAGCATTGTCTGAATATTATACCAACTTATGGGGTGGGGTAGGTAATTCCCCTTGCAGCGTGTATCCATGCTTGGTCTAGCCGGATAATTAGATTTATCCTATCAAATGACCTCTCAATCTGTCCGGTTGTCCAGAGACAGTTTTTAGACCTGTGGGTTTTGAATCAAAATGTGTCGCTTCATCTTTATGAAACTTGAGACAAATTCGACCTTCCCCTTCGATTCGTCTTTCGTGGAAGAAGTAGTCAGGATTAATCTGTCACGCATTCCCGAACTCTCAAAATCTTTTGTAATTATCCCCCTCAATTAGTCACCTCAAACGGGATTTACCTACCTCGCATTCAAAGCGAATTATGGTCGAGTAGAATTACTATTCTTCATATTTATTCCTCATTGTTCATTTTATTAGTACCTGGCACTGCAAGTAACACTAGAACGATGCCAAAGGAACCCAAATATGAAACATTTTTTGTTATCTCTGGAATTGAATCAGGGGTGGGGTGCAGACATGAACTTGGAGGGGCAAAGACAGATTTCTGACGCAGAAAATGATTGAATTCAGTACGTGTCGATTTTCAAATTGCTCTAGATAATTCTGTCTGGTCATTGTCTCTATATTGTTTATACAAACGAGATTTAGACCTTCATTAAAGGTCCTTTTCGCACAAAAAGTATCAAAAAATGGCCATAGAGTGTGATCCGTGAGGAATTTTAATACCTCCTTGCTATGTATGGATAGCTAAATTAAATCGAGGCCCCTGCAGAATGTTTCAAGTCCATGTAGGAAATTAGGTTTAGGCTGAAAATTGAATTTCACACCCTCCAAGCTGAGCTCACGGCCTTTACCAAAACCAATAATTGCACGTTTTCCGATCACCTCACTATTTGCCATCGAAGCAATGGAACATGCCGGCATTACCACTCTAAGCGGAGTCTAGAACTAAACTGAGTAGTGAGTCTAGACCTAAACTGAGTCTAGAACTAAACTGAGTCTAGAACTTCTCGAGTTAGACTGTAGAGCTTCTAACCGATATATGGCAGTCTTTCAAACATGTGAAGCAAACACCTGGCATTGCGACAAAAACCCAAATTTCGTTAGAATTCGAGGGGGAGGGGAGAGAGAATGAGATTATGATAAAGAAGGAAGGAGACAACTTTAAAGTTGGGAGCTTGTGCCACTGTTTGGGTAATTCTAGTAGTTCATATTGGGTGGGCACTTCTCTCTATTTCTATTTTTCTTCACCTCTAGATGAAATCGAGATTCTTTCTTTCTATTTCTAAATTAAAAACATCACTTTGATTCACCTATGGGCGAACTGCATGTTAACAATTTAATTTTTAAGAGACCTATCGATATCACGGTGATCCCTCCGCTCTCTTTGAATCCCAAAAATGCAGTCCCACTGGCACCTATATCCACTTACCCATCCATATCATGGAGCTAATGTTGCATCAATTTCTTGCTCATGATATCCTTTCCACTATCTTTCTCTCTCGTCTTTTTCTCTCTTATATCTCTCCCTTTTCTCACATTTTCTACCAATGACCACTAAATCCAAAATAATCCATGCTATGAGCTGTCCTTTCTCAGCAAAACTATCCCTAAGCTTGCATTCTAGGAAAGTGTTTCCGATATTTTATTGAGAAACAAAACTTCCTTTTATATCCCAAGGGATGGTCTGCACAAGATTCTTATTAGATGTCGTGAGACAGAGAGTGAGACAGAAATAGACTTGGAGAGAGATCAGATTACTTAGGAGTCCCTCCCCCGTATAAAATATCCTGCGATGATGATCATCGATTATTCAAGGGATTGTTGCTGGATCGCACCTAGGAAGCAATATAATATTACCCCAGAGAGATATTATGCTGTCCCTAGGAAGAGAGAAAGTGAGATTTCGGATTTTTAAAGTGAGAATATGGGTAGAGAACTAGGGGAGAGTTAGAACTAGGGAAGTTGGAGGTGCAGTCTTTGTCTCCAGCGACCTTATTCATTATGAAAACTCATTTAACATCTACATTCGACTAAAGATGTCTAGATATCATACGATATCTTTCATGAAATATGATCCCTCCATTCACCAAGGTCTAACCCTCTCCTCTCTTCCACAGCGTGCTTGCCCTAAAACTAATACTCCTCCCTTCCACAGCGTGCTTGCGTTGAGCCAAGGTGTGACACTTTACGAGGATACAGGATCCATGAGCAAGGATGAACAAGCCAGTTTCGAGTGTTATAAGACGAGATCTATGAACTACAGATGCAACAACATCGAGGTTCGTGAATCGTGTTTGTCTTATGACCTGTCATGACAATGGACTGTGAAGTTTCCATATTTTCATATTTCACAAGTCATTCTGAAAGGTGTTGTACAGCCTTTCGTCGCTTTTATTATGGATATCTCTCTGGATTGTCCGTTTGGCGGTCTAGTTTTAAATATCAGACGATATATAATATCGGTAGCAGATAATCAATAGTACCAGTAGATTCCACATATAGATGCACGTCGGTGTGATTTAGATGTTGACATGTTTTCTACATAACACAGCACACCCCTCGTGGAATGCAGTTGTAGTAGCTGAGTAGCATTGTACACATGGCCTGTCATCGGGTTGAAAAAGTGAAACACACTGAAACCTAGAAACATAAAGACATGTCACAGACACATGTCACACACCTATAAAACACCGACACACATGTCACAAGCAGACAATCCCCCGGCTATATCTCACATGGTACTGTTATACTGTCACGTTTTACTGTAAACGTGCCACTAGTCGGTCTAACATTGCATGGTAGGGCCCGGGTGATGTAATCTGGTTGAGACATATTGTAGAGATAAGATTTGGGACTTTTGTATAACACCATAGAAGGTACGTCGTGGTAATACGTCACGTAGCTATCAGTGACCGCGGCACTGGTATCACTTCATGACGTAAAAGATATCGCTGAAACATTCCGTGTTCGGCAAAGACTATACAAGAAGGTTCTAGAACTTTGCACATACATAGTACCCACACCCACATACCCAGTACCCACACCCACATATCCAGTACCCACACCCACATATCCAAATCGTTCTGTTCGACATCCCATATTATATTCTCAATTTGTCGTTTGTCTCCTTCATTGTGCAACACCCTGCCTAGGGGACATTATCCATTTTACCAAGAAAACCTCGAACTACTGTGTGTCTCTGATTTCATCGAAATTCGTTTGAAACCTCTAATCCCCTAATAACTCCCTGGCAGGTATGCCGAAAGAGGATCAGAGGTCTCGATAGGTTGTGTACCCGGTGGCGAATGAGGAAAGCAGTCAAACAGGAGGTATGTTGCAAATGAACATTTAGACCTTCATTAAAGGTCCTTTTCGCACAAAAAGTATCAAAAAATGGCCATAGAGTGTGATCCGTGAGGAATTTTAATACCTTCTTGCTATGTATGGATAGCTAAATTAAATCGAGGCCCCTGCAGAATGTTTCAAGTCCATGTAGGAAATTAGGTTTAGGCTGAAAATTGAATTTCACACCCTCCAAGCTGAGCTCACGGCCTTTACCAAAACCAATAATTGCACGTTTTCCGATCACCTCACTATTTGCCATCGAAGCAATGGAACATGCCGGCATTACCACTCTAAGCGGAGTCTAGAACTAAACTGAGTAGTGAGTCTAGACCTAAACTGAGTCTAGAACTAAACTGAGTCTAGAACTTCTCGAGTTAGACTGTAGAGCTTCTAACCGATATATGGCAGTCTTTCAAACATGTGAAGCAAACACCTGGCATTGCGACAAAAACCCAAATTTCGTTAGAATTCGAGGGGGAGGGGAGAGAGAATGAGATTATGATAAAGAAGGAAGGAGACAACTTTAAAGTTGGGAGCTTGTGCCACTGTTTGGGTAATTCTAGTAGTTCATATTGGGTGGGCACTTCTCTCTATTTCTATTTTTCTTCACCTCTAGATGAAATCGAGATTCTTTCTTTCTATTTCTAAATTAAAAACATCACTTTGATTCACCTATGGGCGAACTGCATGTTAACAATTTAATTTTTAAGAGACCTATCGATATCACGGTGATCCCTCCGCTCTCTTTGAATCCCAAAAATGCAGTCCCACTGGCACCTATATCCACTTACCCATCCATATCATGGAGCTAATGTTGCATCAATTTCTTGCTCATGATATCCTTTCCACTATCTTTCTCTCTCGTCTTTTTCTCTCTTATATCTCTCCCTTTTCTCACATTTTCTACCAATGACCACTAAATCCAAAATAATCCATGCTATGAGCTGTCCTTTCTCAGCAAAACTATCCCTAAGCTTGCATTCTAGGAAAGTGTTTCCGATATTTTATTGAGAAACAAAACTTCCTTTTATATCCCAAGGGATGGTCTGCACAAGATTCTTATTAGATGTCGTGAGACAGAGAGTGAGACAGAAATAGACTTGGAGAGAGATCAGATTACTTAGGAGTCCCTCCCCCGTATAAAATATCCTGCGATGATGATCATCGATTATTCGGGGGATTGTTGCTGGATCGCACCTAGGAAGCAATATAGGAAGAGAGATATTATATACCATAGAAAGAGACTGAGAGAAGGTGAGATTCCGGAGTGAGAACATGGGAAGAGAACTAGGGAAGCCGGAGGTGCAGCTCAACGGAGCGACCTTATTCATTATGAAAACTCATTTAACATATATATTCGACTAAAGATGGCTATATCCTATGATATCTCTCCAGTCATGAACCCCCTCCCCATTCACCAAGATCTAACCCTCTCCTCCTAGCTTGCCCTAAGACTAACCTTCTCCTCTCCTCCCATGCAGCGTGCTTGCGTTGAGCCAAGGTGTGACACTTTACGAGGATACAGGTTCCATGAGCAAGGATGAACAAGCCAGTTTTGAGTGTTACAAAACGAGGTCAATGAACTACAGATGCAACAATATTGAGGTACCTAAGTGTGTTTGTCTCATGAATGACCCGTCATGTCAATCATGGGTTGTGTAGTTTCCACATCTTCACATTTCCCAGGAATTTCCTGGGCATTTCCCATATCATTCTGAAAGGTGTTGTACAGCCTTTCGTCGCTTTTGTTATGGATATCTCTCTGGATCTCTGTTTGGCGGTCTAGTTTTAAATATCAGATGATATATCGGTAGCAGATAATCAATAGTACCAGTAAATTCCACATATAGCTGCACGTCGGTGTGATTTATTTGTTGACATGTTTTCTACATAACACAGCACACCCCTGGATTCCATGGAATGCAGCTGCTGCAGTAGCTGAGTAGCATTGTACACATGTTCTGTCATCGGGTAGAAAAAGTGAAACACGCTGAAACCTAGAAACACAACGACACATGTCACAGGCACATGTCACACACCGACATACATGTCACATTGTAACAAGCAGACAATACCCCGACTTAATCTCACATAGTACTGTCACGTTTTACTGTAAACGTGCCCCACTAGTCGGTATACCATGGTGGGGGTGATGTAATCTGGTTGAGACACATATTGTAGAGATAAGATTTGGGGCTTTTGTATAACACCATAGAAGGTACTTCGCGGTAATACGTCACGTAGCTATATCAGTGACCGCACTGGTATCACTTCATGACGTAAAAGATATCGCTGAAACA
This sequence comes from Pleurobrachia bachei, assembly GCA_000695325.1. Classification (NCBI taxonomy): domain Eukaryota; kingdom Metazoa; phylum Ctenophora; class Tentaculata; order Cydippida; family Pleurobrachiidae; genus Pleurobrachia; species Pleurobrachia bachei. The sequence goes on along the minus strand of AVPN01000024.1, from coordinate 50,131 downwards.
TTCCGTTTTCGGCAAAGACTGCTAGAAGGTTCGAGAACTTTGAACATACATACATAGTACCCACACCCACATACATATATCCAAATCATTCTATAGTTGAAATAAGTATTCAGGGGACAGGGGGCCGCGCGTGCGCTCATATTTACGAAATTCGATTTGCGCGTGCTAAATATTTTCGTTCATATCTCCCGTTCCTGATAAGATAAAGACTTGATCTTGGTTGCGTTGATTAGAGAAAAATTTCATCTTTTCAATGCTTTCAGGTTCAAGTCTTAAGATTACCAGGAACTTGATTTTGATTAAGAGTATGTAAGGCGCGAAGGATATCTTAGTACACGGCCTTCTAGCCTGTCCCTTGGTTAAAAATTTCAACTATATTCGGCACCCCACATAATATTCTCAATTTGCCACCAATTGTCTCCTTCAATGCAACAGCCTGCCCATTATCCATTTTACAAAGAAAACCTCGTGTCTCTGAATTTATCAAAATTAGTTTGAAACCCTAATCCCTTAATTCCCCTTCTCACAGGTATGCCGAAAGAGGATCAGAGGTCTCGATAGGTTGTGTACTGCCACCGCTTACTCCTTTCGTCAGTTTGTCCTCCATACAACGTTTACTTGCTGTGTGTTATGAGCTGGGTGGTGGTATAGAGCCTGCTGTTGGCGTCATTTCCCTCTTTCTTTCCCCTTCTCCTTCTCTCTTTCACTTCTCAAACAGCAGGCTCTAGTCCCGCCCAACATTGTGAGCTGCTGTGAGAATGCATGTGTGACATGATGTGTGATGTGAAAGTAAAGCCCCCCTATATAATGCAAGTGCTTCATACAAAACTCCACAATATCGAGAGAGTGTTCTTGCCTTGAGTGCCAAACAAAACGGTGTGGGTTATTACTCTTGCCCTACCATTCTTATAGCATGCAGTGAGGGGTTTGCAGGGTGGAAGTACAGCTGTGCATGTGACTTGTGCAGGACTGTGTGTGAATCCTTCAATACATTCCAATTCATATAACCCTTCACATAAGATGCTTACACCATCAGCTTAGTTTGATTGAAAACGATAGTCTTTATAATATATTGTATCGTGCTCTGTAAGAGTCTTTTGATCTTGCATTCTCTCCCTTCTCCCCATACAGCGTCATACGTTTATGTTTTAACAAGGCGCCATGATGAAGGGTGTGTCAATATGTTATTAGGGGCATCTCTTGGAGCCTCGGGAGCTACAATCCTGTTGTAACGATCGAATGATATAGCGAACTCTGCATTATCGATAGCTTGGACTCTAAATCAGATCCAAGTCGATATCTTTAACTCTAAATCTGATCTACTGATCGACCGCTCATAGTGACAGATATATGTTCGTGACAACCTCTTTCCGGGCCCATTTTCGAAGTTGGCCCAATGACACAAACAGCTCTTTGTACAACATCGCACCCTCCTCAGAGGGAGAGAGAGAGAGATAGAGAAAGAGGGAGAGAGAGAGGGGGGAGAGAGAGAAGAGAGAGATCTGCAGAGCGGGTGCTCTTTAGCCGTAGGATTATGGGAGTCAAGATTCCACCATTGATCCTCTAACTTCCATGATGCGTTTTAGAGAGAGTGAGTCTCTGTGCAGTAATGGCTCAGTAATAGGGTTAGCTGATTGGTTACTATGGTAACCCATTTCGCAGACAGGTTAAAATCCACACCCCTAAAGTTTGTGAGAGAGAGGGAAAGGGCACCCTAAAGTCATTCGCCAACACTCTCAAAATCACTGAGGCCTTGTTTTCTGAGCACTCTTGAAACACAGACGCACTTTTCAGTAAGTTCCGTGTCGTGTAGGAACCAACCACAAAATAGCTCCCACAGACTCAGGCAATGTAAATGAACTCGTTTAAAGTGAGAGAGAACACACTCTCTCACGCCTCCTTCAGTCGTTCACACATAGAGGCTAGATTGTGTCAACCACAAGGCACAAATTACAGCTCATGAAGGACCCCCCAGGGCTTGAACTGGGCTGGCATTCTTCCTCCCAGCAAGCTGCAGAAAGATGCTAAATTTTTTTCCAGTGGCCACTCCCGTCTACCAAATTGGACTGAGAAATCGTCTGTAGCTTCTGAATCTAAACAGCGAATAGTCTCGTTTTATGAGACTCATTCCTCTCACGACTCGTAGTATACGTCAAACATCTTTCAACGACAATCTTCTTTTCCTTATTAACACATTCTACTATTCCTCGCCTCCTTTTCTCACACGTTGTTGATACGAAATGTCAGCAAGCTAGGAAACCCTCATCAATATATCCGAGACATATCGAAGTCACTGTTTCATCATCACGACTCACGAGTTATATGATACAAAACTCTCTCTCAAGCTCCCAACTATATATCCAATGAGTAAGAGTCACTCCTTACTCAACAACCAATGATAGATAAGTTGGACTCCCAAGCTCCCAACTATCCAATGATTGTTGGACCAGTCTCCCATTGTGGTGGTAGTAGATATTAAAGTAGTCTAGTATTATATATTTAATCATATTACGGATCTTAATATCAAGTCCTTCTTTTTACCGGCTTTGTTGCTTCCTTTGTGCGGCTTTCTCCTGACCTTCTTCTTTTTCGGGGTCGGTATCTGTGTGTATTGGAATCGGAGTAGCATGTGGTGTTCCAATATATTTATCACAGCTCAATAAAAATGATCGGGTATACACAGACAGCACACCGATAATTTAGATTCTCTAAACAACACAGTTTAATCAATATCTGTGATTTGGAGGTTAACTTACATCGATCCCGGCGGCAATGTGAATGGCGTTAATTCGTTCCTGTGCCTGATGAGTGGGCATATGTTTACTAACAGATCTAAGGGGTCTGATATATCACGCACCACACTGATATATTTCCGGTTAGAGAATCCGCGGCTTTCGATATTTCACTGGATCACACCTCACAATTTGGATGTTCCACACACTCTCTCAGCACTCAGCACACACATCCTGCATCCACACACATATATCCATGGATATCCAAACATTTCCAAGCTGGGTAGATTATAGCTGTTGTTTACTGCAGTTTGCCGATATAATCTTGAGCCCTGGTTCGCATTTCTCGGTACACACAGACACACAAGGCAGGTACGGACTCTGTACTAGATCCTGCATTGTAGCGTAAAATCATAATAATTATATTTAGGATCATATATCGCATAGAATAATATCGCGGTCATATTTACAAAGCATAGCTTGAAGCTAGGCCCCAGTTCGACAATCATTTCGTAAATAGAATCTGGATAGAATATTTCTGTGGTATTGGTAACTATAATTCCGGTAGCGTATTATTTCCGGTATTCTACATCATGCCATATAACTCAGTATTATAATGCTAGTGATATATAGTTTAGAGTTCATTATACAAATTATAGAACTTTCACAGCTCTGCTGGATGTTATAGTTAGCAGCTTTCACGTGACCTCTCTCTCGCTCTAGGATAGAGTTCGGTGGTATATCATGCAACAGTATATTAGTACTTTATTAGTATAGTGCATGATATTATGATAAATCCATCGTGCTGGCAAATATTGATTGAGGAGAGAGGAAGGTTGGGAGAATGGTATAGGAATAGAGAATGAGAGAACAGAAAGATTGATCATGATAGATATGCTATGCGTGTCAACTGCTATCAAGCACTTTGTAGTATATATATTATTAAAGTAGTCTAGTATTATATATTTAATCATATTACGGATCTTAATATACTACAAAGTGCTTGATAGCAGTTGACAGGCATAGCATATCTATCATGATCAATCTTTCTGTTCTCTCATTCTCTATTCCTATACCATTCTCCCAACCTTCCTCTCTCCTCAATCAATATTTGCCAGCACGATGGATTTATCATAATATCATGCACTATACTAATAAAGTACTAATATACTGTTGCATGATATACCACCGAACTCTATCCTAGAGCGAGAGAGAGGTCACGTGAAAGCTGCTAACTATAACATCCAGCAGAGCTGTGAAAGTTCTATAATTTGTATAATGAACTCTAAACTATATATCACTAGCATTATAATACTGAGTTATATGGCATGATGTAGAATACCGGAAATAATACGCTACCGGAATTATAGTTACCAATACCACAGAAATATTCTATCCAGATTCTATTTACGAAATGATTGTCGAACTGGGGCCTAGCTTCAAGCTATGCTTTGTAAATATGACCGCGATATTATTCTATGCGATATATGATCCTAAATATAATTATTATGATTTTACGCTACAATGCAGGATCTAGTACAGAGTCCGTACCTGCCTTGTGTGTCTGTGTGTACCGAGAAATGCGAACCAGGGCTCAAGATTATATCGGCAAACTGCAGTAAACAACAGCTATAATCTACCCAGCTTGGAAATGTTTGGATATCCATGGATATATGTGTGTGGATGCAGGATGTGTGTGCTGAGTGCTGAGAGAGTGTGTGGAACATCCAAATTGTGAGGTGTGATCCAGTGAAATATCGAAAGCCGCGGATTCTCTAACCGGAAATATATCAGTGTGGTGCGTGATATATCAGACCCCTTAGATCTGTTAGTAAACATATGCCCACTCATCAGGCACAGGAACGAATTAACGCCATTCACATTGCCGCCGGGATCGATGTAAGTTAACCTCCAAATCACAGATATTGATTAAACTGTGTTGTTTAGAGAATCTAAATTATCGGTGTGCTGTCTGTGTATACCCGATCATTTTTATTGAGCTGTGATAAATATATTGGAACACCACATGCTACTCCGATTCCAATACACACAGATACCGACCCCGAAAAAGAAGAAGGTCAGGAGAAAGCCGCACAAAGGAAGCAACAAAGCCGGTAAAAAGAAGGACTTGACAAAGGAAGAGAAAGAAAAGATTGCGGAGCAAGAAAAGAAGAAGCTTGCAGAAAAGGAGAAGATTTCAGAAAAGGTGATCAAAGAGAAGGAAAATGAGGAGATTGGGGAACTACTACCCAGTATTGATGAGAAGAAAGAAGTAGAGGAAGCGGAAGAGGCTGAGGAGGAATTGGATGAGGATGAATGGACAGAGGTGTTGGAGGAAGTTAATATTATTGATGTGAGTGGATCAGCTCGATCTTGCAGTGACCTGGAGATTTATTATACTTGTGATTCTCATACTGATTGATAAACTACTGGTTTCACGTCCCAATTAGTAGTGGGACATTAATTCGGTAGTTTCGTGCCTGCTTTTCATTATAGATCGTCCATGGATTAAACATAATTTAGTTTGTCTATTTGGTTCCAACTACAGTGTTAACTATTCTCCGTGAGCCCTGATTGCTCTTCAGTGTTGCTAATTTCCATGTCAACAGTTTGATTATATTTGTGTTCTCATAGCATTTATACATAGCTGTTGATTCCCAGCTTCCCCCGGAGTTTCAAATTAACACCACTCATCCCTTATTCCATCATTCACCACCTTCTCTCATGTCACCACAAGTCAAGATGTATGTTCTCTCTTTTTACTTTTTCCCTTCTTCCAAACATCGGATGGTTTTTACTGATATGAAAAACGCGGCAATTATGTTTTTCACGGTCTGAAAAAGAATATCCGTGTGAATGGTGCACGTCAAAAGAGACGCGACAAGTTTAAATGGGAAACACATCGCATGGGAAAATGTCTAGCGGCACCCATCCGATCTGAGTGCACTTTTCGCTCGTCAAAACGGTGTCTGACCGAGTCAAACAGATGTTAAAAAAGAACAGTTTTTATAAAACTAATATGGGATCACGAATCTATGATGTAGGAGCTGCTTGGTCTACCACTGGATCTGTTGGAATGCTATTGCAATGACAGCCCCTCAACTGAGATACCGGACGTGTCACCTACTGACATGATAAGCAACGGGGTAAAATCTAGCTTATAGTTCTCAGTTTCCATCCTTTTTTTCTAAATATTCATTCACCATTCACTGCTCACACTTATGATCCTTGAACATTTAAAATTTGATTTCTTGTTCGCCAAATAATCACCTGATTCTTTTCATTGATTCTGATTGTCAATTACTCTTGATTCCATGTTTTATCACCACCAACACCTACCATCTCCCTATATAACCCCCCCTCCTACAGGAAACATACGACCCCTACAACAGTGCAGTTCTAGATGACCCTGGAAACGGGACCTATCTCCAGACGGCTAACCCGTATTTTATACAAGAGCTGAAGAATGTCACTATTACTGAGGGAGAAACCCTGGTTCTCAACTGTGTGGCTTATGGTAGGTGCTTAGAACAGTCGGACAGTCGGACCCTGGTTTACTGGGCAAAACCATTTTCCCTCCGAGCATCCCGGTAGATCGGGATCCGACTGCAGTATACAGTAACTGTAATATCTAGATAGGGCCAGATCTAGAATTAATATTTGTTGTTTTCTCGCAAAATATGAAGCTTGGTGCTTTTGGCGTCAAGAAGGAGGGGTATGAGTTGTTCCAGGGGGTGGTGACAGGCCGGTATTATACCAGGTTTTTTCTAATTCCTCTTCTTTCGCTTGAAAAGCAAATCACTTCTCATTAAACAAGTTACACAATTGGCTATTGTTGCTATAGAAAATCACATACACAGGAGAAGGACTATTGAAAGTTAGGAACTGGCCTTTAGCCAATTTACAGCTTTTATGGGAACAATTTTTATTCTTGTTTACTTTTAGGTCTCTCTATCTTTATGTCTCTATCTCCACAATTGTGCAATTTAAGAGTAGCAAACGGATGGACCACCACCGTGTCTGCAACATTCCGTCCTTTCTCTGTCTCTGCCACACGACTATAAACCTTGACATGCTGTGCAGAGACCGGTTAGGTCCCCCACCCCTCCTCACACGTTCGACAAGTTAGCGTGCGATTAGCTAGTCACACGAAGCCAGACAAACAGAGCTCGAGAGAGCGTGGTCTACATATATTCTTGGCCCGTACTCCCGGTGGCACGGTCTAAAATTGCAGACTGACATCCGTCCTCACGCGGGAGATGAATCTAGGAAAACATATTATGCAGCAGGGTAGCTTATATGCACGAATAAGCGCTGTAAAGAGAGAAATAGGGACGGATTAGAACTCTCGAGAGGTTCTGCAGCTATGGTATTTAGTATGTCGTAAGCGAGCCAAGGTTACAACTTACAAACGTGAAGGTTCACATGTATGGTTTGAAGGGGCGGGTTCACTTTTTACAACTCGTTGTGAATTATGTGGAAGTTATCTATGCGGGAATTATATTCATGTTAGAAGTTCCTTAGGTACCCCCCTTGCTAATAAAATTTCGAGTTTACTCATGCGTGTGCCACTGGGTGTCTAGAGGAATTGTCCCCATGCCACGGGGAAGCCAGCCTTTTGTAGTTAGTGAACAGAATTGAGGGGATAAATCGGGATATAATACTCTGGGTCTTCTCTCGATATAAATCCTTTCAAGAACAAAACAACTTTGTGTGTGTAACTGGAATCTGGATCTAACTCTGGGATATTATATTTATGTAGTTCGTCTCACATCGGAAGCTGAGCTTTATACAGTATTCCATAGAATTTTACCATACCCCAAAAAACAACTGAATTACATACCCCACTCTTTTTCAGGAAAGCCACCTCCCCGAGTTGCTATTTCAACTCTCCGACTCTACCAGAAACTGCGATACTTTAACAGGTAACGGTCCTTTCACCCCCCAGTATTATGGAACTACTATTATTAGTAGTGGCCAGTGGGAGTGTAATGTTTATTTGGGTTGATCTAATAATGAATGTTCATTCGATCACTTCGATTCGGCAATCATTTCTTCATGTTCTTGATAACCCATAAAACTTATAAATATGGGTCTTACCTAAGAAAATTCCGGCAATGTAAAACTAGACTGGATAGTTTCCAATCATTCTTGTGATTTAATTTTACTTTTCCAACCCGCAAAGGCGCTGCATAGAATAGCACGAACATCGAACAGATATTATATGCATTATGATAGTCATATCATTTCCCTGTAACAAAATTACAAGCGAGAATTAGGTAGCTTCCTCTGCAGATCATGATCTCTCTCTTTCTATGATCTCTTTCTCTCTTTCTCTATCTCTTTCGATCAGTAGAACTAGAATAATTCCTGAATTCAGAATCACGTTTAGTTACACACACTCTCCCACGCCCGAGCTCACTAATCTCCCCAATGTGTGTGTTCACAAGCACTGTATCATTTACATGTAGGAGTCTAACCGAGACCACACTTCACAGTCTCACAATAGCTTGTCGCTTGATACATGATAGACGAAAATTATCACAAACTTTCTGCGAAACATGATTCTCACACTTTCAGTCTCGAAACATGATTCTCATTGCCATGCTACACTGTCTGTCTGTTCGGCACTAAGCACTAAGCCGAAGGCCCGGTGTGAGAGCTGACAGACAAGGAATATGTCAAGATTCTCACACATAATATCTCATTATCTCTCCTTCAGGGACAGGAATGTGAATGAAGATGAAATGGGCTACCGGGATATCACTTCAGAATTCAAGATCTATGCAGTGACGGAACGGAATAGTGGCATGTACCGGTACGTGATATATCTGAATATGTGATGCAGCACCAATCCGTCACCTGCATCCCCCCACCCGCCAATCCTTCAGCCCCCTCCCCCAATCTCTCAACTCTCCTTTACAGCCCCAACCCTCCAAGTCTCCACCAGTTCCCAGTAAATCAGCCCTAATTCTTCCTGCTAACAGCCCCAAGTATATTTTGATTTGCTCGCTTCCCAGCCCCTTACCGGTTTTATAGGACGTAATGAGACTTCTGTGTCTACAAAGTCTGCAGGATAGATTTAGAGAAATTTCGTCTGTGTGTTCACTTCATTCTGGAATTATTCTGGAATTATTCTGAAATACCACCTGTCTGTTCTTTGGAATGCAGTAGTACTTAGAAATGTAGAAAGGGGTGTGTTCTCTGCGGAAGTGTTCTCTACTTTTTCTCCGGTACTCGGTAGTATGTGCGATGACAAGCAAGTAGAGACACCCTGACTCTACCAGGCACAGAGATCACTGTCAGGGAGATTGTTATAATCGATCTAATATAATTTCAGTAGCTGTACTTGGAAAATAGGCTATCTCACTTCCCCCATCCCGTGAGAGCCCAATTCTGTCTCTTTGTCATTCTAACATGTTCGTCACATAATCTTGATAAGTAGAGCCCTAATTTTCACATATTTTAGTGCAGCTGCATAACCTAAATTCGTTCACCTAATTCTCGTTGGCCCTATTTTCTCTCGCTCTCTTCTCCTCCTTCATTTCTCTCTCTCCCCATGTACATGTCTCTCTCTTTCTCAACTGACACTGCAGTCACATGTCGGGTTCAGCCGGATACCTCACGCCAGATTAACTAGGACACAAACATTAATTTGCTCAAACAAATGTAGTAACTTCAGTATAACAAAAGTAAATTCTCCACTCACATTACATACATCAAAAAACGGGTTAAAATCTTCAAATAAAGTTCTGTTTACACACAATAAAGGGTGTCCCAAAATAGTTGGACACATAATATATCTAAAAAACACGACTACAGTTCCTGGACCCCCTCTAACGCAGAAGTCGGCCTGGCCGGTGACGATAGTCCCATTGCAATAGAATCAACAGAAGTCCTAGGATTACTCAGAACGGACAGTCTCGGTGATGTCATGGTCGTCATCTTTTGTTGTTTAGTAGTTGTCCCTGACACAGACAAACCAACTGATCGCCGTCTGGCTCGGACTCTCAGTACTCTGCTTAGGAGGAACTCCCTGAATTTTTTGTTGGTTACTGTGTAGATTACAGGGTTTAGTGTGATGTTTAGGGCCAGCATCTCGATTTGGAGGAGCTTCATCCATGGTTCGGGGTTCTGAAGGAAGGCCTTGATGATGAAGGGCAGCCAGGAGATTATGAATGTCCAACAAATCACTGATATAGTTATAACAGCCGCCCTGGAGAGGAGAGAGATGGGGTGTTAGCTTATTGGTACTGGAGAAGAGAGAGGGGGTGTTAGCATGTGGTACCTACTGCAACTGGGGAGCACGCTCTTTAACAGAAGGGTTCGGTAGATCAACACAGTAGTATTAGATAGTGTAAAGCGTAGTGTTTTATTGTTTTAGGGGAAGGCTGAAGGCATGAGTTTATGGAGGGAGTTGATGAATATCATTATTGTAGTTGATTGAAAGGGTATATCATGACGTGTACACATTTATACGGCATGACCCACGTCTAGGAATGGTCCATGTCTATTGAGCCACATGTAGGGCGGGCGAATCACTATGAGATGGGGTGTGTGTGGTAGTTATGAAGAAGAGCTGTCAAAGAATCAGACCAAGTGTGTCGGTAGTTCATTCACAGTTGTTATCTGTCAGATAAAATATTCAGGGGGTACTGACACATGGCTTCATTATTAACTTTAGTCCTATGGAGACCCGGTCACATATTACCGTTGAAAATATGTTAGACGTTAGTGGGGTTTGAGCAGATGGGCGACAGAGGGAGGGGTAGCTACCAATAGAGTGGGTTCTGATCTTGTCAGATGGAAATGTAATAGTGCATAGATCTCAAATGTGACCATAAAATGATCTCAAATGTCTGCATTCCTGCATCCTAATTCCTATGCTAACTAAAATTCACGAAAGTGCCCTTTCTCCCTTACGAAAGCTTTCAACACTGTCTTTTTTAGGCATATTAGGTTAAACCTACGTCACCAGGTAAATTAACACTAGTTACTAGTAAGATAAGGTCATACCGAGATCAAGTTCCTAAAGTTACTAGAACTATTTAATGGACTAGGACCCAATTTAGAACTATGTAAAGCAGGAAAAGATGAACCCTTTAGGACAGATATAGGGTCACCAGGGACTCCGGGCCACTATCGGTTCCCAAGGGTTAACTGAGGTCGGGTCTTTACACTTACATGGATAAATCAGTCTTGAGTCGTTGCTGACTAGCCACAGCCACATACAATAGGAACACATTGCACACCACAACCACCATCAAAGGTATGCCCACCAGAATACTAGTTCCGGTCATAAACAGTGCAGGGTATTCATACTGGGTGCTACTTAGACAGGACAGGGATGCAGAATCGTAACATGCACAGGATCCGAGGGAGATCCAGATGGTGGGAGAGAGGATTGAGATAAACCAGATTCCACCCAGTATCATGTACACGTGCCTAGAGGGAGAGAGAGGGGGGGTTTACACGTGCCTAGAAAAAAAGAGGTGGTTTGCTCATGTGCTAAGAGGGACTTTGTATTTGTTGTGAAAGAGGGGTAATGGAGCATCATTCTAGAATGCTAGGCCGTGGGAACGGGATCTTTTGAATGATGGGTGATGGGTCAGTTGGTAGACATAAAACACTAACCCTACCTTCTCCTCACATGTCCTCTATTAAAAGGCCTCTTAACGAGGTAGATCCGATAGAGTGATATGGCCATAAGCAGCCATATCTCAGCCACACTAGGTGTAGCAGTAAAGAAGGCATTCGCAAAACACAGCGTCTCCCCTAGGACCCACTTCCCAAATATTAGGGTGAGCGTGTTGGGAACATAGAAAATAATGGCAATGAGTATGTCAGCAATTGCAAGATTCTCGAGAAAAGTGATACTAGTCCGATCAGTTACTATGGCAACATTATACACACGAACTCCGTAGATCACGATCCCATTTCCCACGACTGTTATGACGATGATTAGCACGTTTAGTAGGATGAGGAGGTAGAAGACGGCTGGGGTGAAGCCCTCAAATGTGTCTTCAAGGGGCAGGTCTGCGGTGAAATTGGGACAGGGACAGACATCCGTGCTCATAATCTGGAAAACAAAACATATAGAGGGGGAACTGTTTCAGTAAAATACTTGTTTAGCTGTGTGTGAGTGTTTCCCTATGTCAACAATCCAGAGAGAGAGCGAGAGATAGAGAGAGAGAGAGAGAGAGAGAGAGAGAGAGAGAGAGATGATGAGAGTTCAAAGATTGAGATAGCGTGTAACAAGAGAGTAGGTAAATTGTAAACAACACAACCTACGTATTTAGTCGAAACAGTCACATATGGCACAATGTATCAACAATATAAATTGGGAGAAAAATACTAACCCGGTATTGGAAAAGTGTACTCAGTACTGCTGTATATTGAGATTGAGAGGGAATATATGCTAAATGAAAGCACCAAATATAAGAGCCCCCCCCCCACTATAGCATGTTACCTATGTGTTAAGTACCCCACCCTTGAAATAGCCGGAAGAGAGAAGGGGTACTGACACGGCCCATAAATTTGAAACAATGCTCCATATGAACATGCAGTATGAGCTGGGAGCTTCTTTTGAGTTGTTAGTTGGCCCTGTTATGCTTCAACTACTCTTGCATGTGGAAAAATGGTAGTTACGCTTACACAAACATAGAATTGTGTGTGAATTGATGCTATTTCCACATAGAATCCAAACCACTTCGAATCAATAGAAACAAAACAAAAAAGGTCTGCCGGCAAAGTCAAAATATCAACAAGCAACATCAAAAGTCAAAATAAAAACAAGCACAATTTGAATTCCCTCTTTGTTGTCCAAACAATCAATGTGCCAATGAAGAGGGCTACTACTGGGCAATATCAAAACTACTGACAATAGGGCCATGAGGAGAATTGAGCTGCAGGAGACTGGAGAGAGATGAGACACAGAGAAAGAGAGAGAGAGAGAGAGAGAGATAGAGAGAGAGAGAGAGATAGAGATAGAGAGAGAGTGCCAGGAAATAGCTCGCTCTTTCTTGCACCGATTTCTAATTGAGAGAGATCAAGCAAGATTATGAAGGAGAAGAAGAGGAAGAAGAATGACACTGAGGGATTAAAGGAGACGGAGAGAGAGAGAAAGGGAAAGAAAGGGAGAGAGAGGGGAAGAAAAAGAGAGGGTGAGAGAGAGGGAGAAAGAGGGGGAGAGAGAAGATGGAGCGATGAGAGTGCCCATCAGGAAGTGCGACACTTTGAAAGGGCTAAGCAATTATTACCCCACAAAGTACACACCTCTCCTCCTCTCTCCTCCTCTCTATCTCTCTCTTCTCCTCCCCTCTCCTCCTCTCTTCATCTCTCACCCATGTTGCCGCATAATATTTTCTCAACAAGGGGGGCGGGGCTTTTAGCGTCCAAATGCTGGGGAAAACAAGGAAGCTTAGCCGGACTCATTCAAATTCCCACCTCTGTGATGTTTAGGGCCAGCATCTCGATTTGGAGGAGCTTCATCCATGGTTCGGGGTTCTGAAGGAAGGCCTTGATGATGAAGGGCAGCCAGGAGATTATGAATGTCCAACAAATCACTGATATAGTTATAACAGCCGCCCTGGAGAGGAGAGAGATGGGGTGTTAGCTTATTGGTACTGGAGAAGAGAGAGGGGGTGTTAGCATGTGGTACCTACTGCAACTGGGGAGCACGCTCTTTAACAGAAGGGTTCGGTAGATCAACACAGTAGTATTAGATAGTGTAAAGCGTAGTGTTTTATTGTTTTAGGGGAAGGCTGAAGGCATGAGTTTATGGAGGGAGTTGATGAATATCATTATTGTAGTTGATTGAAAGGGTATATCATGACGTGTACACATTTATACGGCATGACCCACGTCTAGGAATCGTCCATGTCTATTGAACCACATGTAGGGCGGGCGAATCACTATGAGATGGGGTGTGTGTGGTAGTTATGAAGAAGAGCTGTCAAAGAATCAGACCAAGTGTGTCGGTAGTTCATTCACAGTTGTTATCTGTCAGATAAAATATTCGGGGGTACCGACACATGGCTTCATTATTAAAGTTAGTCCTACGGAGACCCGGTCACATATTACCGTTGAAAATATGTGGGGTTTGGGCAGATGGGCGACAGAGGGAGGGGTCACAACCAATAGTTTGGGCTCTGATCTTGTCTGATGGAAATGTAATAGTACATAGATCTCAAATGTGACCATAGAATGATCTCAAATGTCTGCATTCCTGCATCCTAATGCCTATGCTAACTAAAATTCACGAAAGTTCCCTTTCTCCCATCCAAAAGCTTTCAACACTGGCTAGTTAGGCATATTTAAGTAAAACATACGTCACCGCTGGGTAAATTAACACTAGTAAGATAAGATCATACTGAGATCAAGTTTCTATAACTATTTACTGAATACTGGACTAAAACCCAATTTAGAACTATGTAAGACCCTTTGGGACATACCTATATTAGGGTCACCAGTGACTCCAGGCCACTATCGGTTAACTGGGATCTGGTCTTTACACTTACATGGATAAATCAGTCTTCAATCGTTGCTGACTAGCCACAGCCACATACAATAGGAACACATTGCATACCACCACCACCATCAAAGGTATGCCCACCAGAATACTAGTACCGGTCATAAACAGTGCGGGATACTCGTATTGGGTGCTACTGAGACAGGACAGGGAGGCAGAGTCGTAACAGGCACAGGATCCGAGGGAGATCCAGATGGTGGGAGAGAGGATAGAGATAAACCAGATTCCACCCAGTATCATGTACACGTGCCTGGAGGGAGAGCGAGAGGGGTTTGAGCATGTGCTAAATGGAACTTTGCATACGTTGTGAAAGAGGGGTGATGGAGCATCATGTGAGGCATACTTGGGGACGGGATCTTTTGAATAATTGTTTGGAAGACGTAAAACTCCTACCTTCTCCTCACATGTCCCCTATTAAAAGGTCTCTTGACAAGGTAGATCCGATAGAGTGAGATGGCCATAAGCAGCCATATCTCAGCCACACTAGGTGTAGCAGTAAAGAAGGCATTTGCAAAACACAGCGTCTCCCCCAGGACCCACTTCCCAAATATTAGGGTTAACGTGTTGGGGACATAGAAAATAATGGCAATGAGAATGTCCGCTATTGCAAGATTCTCAAGAAAAGTTATACTAGTCCGATCGGTAACTATGGCAACATTATACACGCGAACTCCGTAGATCACTATCCCATTTCCCACGACAGTTATGACGATAATTAGCACGTTTAGCAGGATGAGAAGGTAGAAGACTGCTGGGGTGAAACCCTCAAATGTGTCCTCTAGGGGCAGATCTGCGGTGAAATTGGGACAGGGACAGACATCCGTGTTCATAATCTGGAAAACAAAACATATAGAGGGGGAACTGTTTCAGTAAAATACTTGTTTAGCTCTGTGTGTGAGTGTCTCCCTATGTCAACAATCCAAACAAGGGAGAGAGAGAGAGTGAGAGAGAGAGAGAGAGAGAGAGAGAGAGAGAGA